>JASPKZ010008441.1:0-77153 GCA_030220185.1 Diploptera punctata
GTGGGATGTTTGAATGGGGACACTCTGTATAATGCATTCTATGTGTGAACATATATTTAGTTTTATTGACGTTTAGTGCTATACAATAGAGTGTGCGTGTTGGTCCTTAGTATCCCCTCGCAATCACCTAATAATACTACGTCATCAGCATAAACTAACATGTTATTAACACCACTGAATTGTAGACCATCTTCATCCTGTAAATATTTGATGGTATGCTCTAGTACAAAATTGGATAGTATAGGAGATAGTGGACCTCCTTGCTTTAATCTACTGTGAGTTTCAAAAGTATCCGAAAACTGCTTGCCTATATGCACCCTACCCTTTTTGCCATTTATAATCATTGAGATAAGTTAACGTTTTCGAATTCCGAACCTTAGCTTGATACTGTAGTAGTAGTAGGACTTTATTAGACAAAAAGTAAGATATTTACAATCTTATTTACAGATATGGGTCGCACGGGCAGTAAGCCGTACGTGCTGTTGACAGTCCGTTACAATAAAGTAATAATTGGTACTAGTGTAAAGAAAAATAAACAAACGAAAAAAGCAATAACATTACAATTACATAAATAAAACACAATAATATTACAATTAAATAATAACACAATAGCATTATACACTAAAAAACATTAACATTACAATTAAATAATAACACAATAGAATTATACACTAATTAATTTATATATAATTGTTAAGAATTAATGGTATTGCATTTTGATAACATACGAGTATATTTATTCATGAATGAGTGTTGTCCTTATTTTCCGCGTTTTGTCCAGAAATTTACCGAGGTTTATCCAATTTTCTGGATTTACCAATAACTCGTAGCATGCCAATCTTTCCCGATTTGAATTTAGAAATCTTTCTGGTAATAACTGACGTCTCCAATATTCTAAATCATTACATTTTCCTAATATATGTATCTCATCTTTAAAGTTCCCGCACATTGGACATATTCGCATATCGTGATCGTCGCTAATTTTTAGAAATTTCCATGCCCCTAGCCTAAACCAAGCAAGCCCTGATCTCTCCTTAAATCCTAGGTTGAGTATATACGATTCTTTTCCCCAGACGTGTTTTAGGTCTCTTTGTAAACACGATATAACTTATCCCTCTTAAGGTAAGATGGTTGGCCAAAATTTGAAAAAAAATTGGGTTTTTCACAATTAAAAATCTGTTCTTTTCTGAACATTTATGTATATGATTTTGTTACTGAACGCCAATTATAAGTGCGTTAATTATTTTTTAAACAATTGACAGTTGTCAGTCTATAATATCATTATACTTTAAACCTTGTTTTCTCGAAAGTGAAAATTTTTGAACATTTGCCCCATTATCACAGGAACTATTAGAGATATTTATATGAAATGTTTACATGCGGTACATCTAGTTATATTATAGAGCTGTGGAACCACAATCATGACAATCTCTTATACAGACCCGCACTTACGACTTTTAGAATTATTTTTTTAAATAAAAAAGAGACTAATGGCAACAAAATTATATCATCATCAACAACAAGGATTAAGCCCAATGGCCTGTTCCGATCTCATTATAGGTCGAATTGGTCCTTCCATCTCTTCAATGGTCTTCCCAAAGTTCTTCTCCCTTTTGGTTTATAATTATACATTCTTCTTGGTATGCGCTGTTCATTCATTCGTAATACGTGCTGAAGATAAGCATTTTGGTAATATGTTATTCTTTCACAGAGATTAAATATATTAAGTTCTGTTCTTATATCTTCGTATTTCTTTTTATCGGTCCTTTGGTATCCTGCTATTGCTCTCAACATATTCATTTCAGCAGCCTCTATTTGTTTACTATCTGCCTTTGTTAATGTCCAGGTTTCACATCCATATATAAGAGATGGAACTGCCAATACTTTGTAAAACTTCAAAATAGTTTCTTTTCTGGTCTTATTCAATAACGTGCGTTTAATTGTGCCACATAGATAATTGAATCGTTGTATTTCAGCGTGTTTATCCAAATTTCTGTCATTGACTAAATGACATCCCAAATAATTAAAATTCTGAACTTGGTCTATAATTACAATGTTCATCACTATTTTTGTTCTTATTGCACATTTTCCTTTCTGAGCTAATACAAAATTATGTAGGACATAAATATGTAGATACAAGTTGGAATGAGATTCAGTGGTCTTTACAAGCCTCATTAAATGTGCTGTAAAAATTTTATTACAATCCATCTAGTAGTTCCTGAGAAAATGGGTCTCAAATCCCCATGTTTTAACATTGATGGGATAGGGCCTACGGTCTCACCTTAAGTGTATATATATATTTTTTTTTAATCAGTGGCATGATACTGTATCCCAGAGTACCTGCTACAAACAACATAGATATCGTTTTCTTTCGGGTCTATACTAGGGGTTGAAATGTAGATTGAGATGTAGCTCCTAGGCTGGAAGACGACAAATAAGGGAAGGTCCCCAACGACCCGAAAACATAGCGCGAAGTGTAATTCGTATGAAGTCGTGTCAATGTATTTCAGAAAAGCGCGGATATGAAATGTTTACTTACCCTGTAGTCTTTGTACATTATTTTATGTTGTAAGACACACTAAGCACGTAATGTGCAGTGAGCGGCAATAGAAAAACACATTGTAAAACATTTTAAAATAAATATATCACCATCATATCATCATGAAATTATTTAGGTTTAGGTCGTTTGAGCCTGTTCCTATGAGATTTCAAGATATGGTTGGGCACAATATTAATTTTGGTCTTATTTTATTTCGAATTCCTTTAAGTTGATACTAATTTAGGAAAGCGATATGGGTCCATTCTTTGGACAAGTTGTAACCAATTGCTTTGACTATTTAACTCATAGACCGATAATTTTGCCTCTTCCTATTCGTAATGAGAGATATCTCCGCAAATTAACTTCTTTGACAACGATATCGATTCAATAATTTACGATCGATATAGTACAGCAAGAAATGCCAAATGAAAACAACTTTAAAAAAAGGTTAGTTCTGTTGCTCTAAAAAAATATTAAATGTTGTATAATGAATAAACATTATTGATAATAGTTATTTCTCATACAATCAACTGTTATTGATTTTTTCCAAGCCCAAAGAGATTTAACAGTAAATATATGCTATTTATAACTATACTGCCGGCTTAGAAATCGCCCTGAAGTAAGATCGGAATACATAACCTCACATTTGGTAAATATTAAACATTACTTACTTACTTACTTACTCACTGGCACTATCGAACCCGTAGGTTCATGGCCGCAAGGACATAAGCTGTCCATACATCCCTATCCTGAGCTAATGCTTTCCAATAATATTATAATTATTTTTAGTTTCTGATGATGTGTTTTTCATCCCGCGCCGTAGCCGAGCGGTTAAGGTAGGCAGCCTTGGCGCAGAGCTACGGGACTTGCGCTGGTTCGAGTCTCCATGGGGGAAGAAATTTTCTTATGGTATTTCGGCCAGTATGGGACCGGTGCCCACCCAGCATCGTGAGGCAATTGGGTAGCTACAATAAGTAGCGGCTCCAGGTTGAGGAACCAGCTATAACGGCTGGGGGACTCGACATGCTAACCACATGTCACCCCTACACTGGCTGTTGATCATCTACCTCTGTGATTGACACATGTAGATGTGAAGGGCCAGCAGCCGGCTGGTAAAAGGGCAACCGCTGAAAAGTGGAAAGACCCTCAATCGGAATGATGTGTTTTTCATCCCGCGCCGTAGCCGAGCGGTTAAGGTAGGCAGCCTTGGCGCAGAGCTACGGGACTTGCGCTGGTTCGAGTCTCCATGGGGGAAGAAATTTTCTCATGGTATTTCGGCCAGTATGGGACCGGTGCCCACCCAGCATCGTGAGGCAATTGGGTAGCTACAATAAGTAGCGGCTCCAGGTTGAGGAACCAGCTATAACGGCTGGGGGACTCGACATGATAACCACATGTCACCCCTAAACTGGCTGTTGATCATCTACCTCTGTGATTGACACATGTGGATGTGAAGGGCCAGCAGCCGGCAGGTAAAAGGGCAACCGCTGAAAAGTGGAAAGACCCTCAATCGGAATGATGTGTTTTTCGCTAAATATTCACTCCAAATCCTACGCGCGGTTCAGTTTTTCATTAGACAAAATCATTCGCGACTTTGTCGCCCGTGATTTTTCAGAAAAACACAACCTGTTGTTAGATTACTGTTGATAATTCTGAATTTCAACTACATTTTGAAGTTTTAATTTATCGCGTATATCTCTATTTTTTGCTTCTCCATATTTATCAAACCTAGGAGTGGAAGTAAAAATCTCATCTGTGCCGCTTGCAAATTTGATATCCAATTTTCTCTGCTGTATTTCAGTTCTGGTTTTGCAGTTACACTATGTAATGTCAATTTGGTTGCGGTTGATATTTGTTCATCAAAATTAATTTTTATGTCACCATTTATTGCATTGTATTTCTGTAACTTTTTTCTCTGTGTCATTTTGCACCGGGACTTGAACCCTTAACCACGCGATCTGCTACCATTAATTGCAGTGGGACTTGAACCCTTAACCACGCGATCTCCTACCAAAGATTACACCGCTTGTTGGTGCTGGATCAAACCAATATTGTTGATAAATATTTTGAATAGAAAATATAGACTGCTCAAATTAAGATATCTTTGCCCGGGCCCATAAAAGGCAAAGATTAATTCAACTTTCCTTAATAAATTATCAAACATGTAATGTGTAGTAAGTTACAAGCTATAATCGTGTAAGCTTTAAGGAAAGAGGAACTCACACGCGCTTGAGTAAGCTTTGGAATTTTACCTTCATATTTGACATAGGCTAGCTACTAAATAAATAGGCAAAAAGTACTTAAAATAGACAACTAAAGTTTAATGCCAGTCAAAAAGATAGTCAGATATAACATTGAAAATAAATTAATAAATAATTAATTTGACAAAGAAAATAGTGCTATCATTGATCATCTATACAATATATATATATATATATATATATATATATGGAATCATAAGAAAAATAAATGCCTGGACGGGATTCGAACCCGGATCTCTGAGTCTGTACCTCAGCGTGATATCCATTACACTACCAGGCGAATCCAATTCAAACACTTATTTTTCTTATATATGTATTATACTCTCCATTATTACTAGATGTCGCGAGAACTCGGTCTTCACCGCCATCTAGCAGCCGACAATAACAAGTAAGCAAATTAAAGAGAATATTTTTACCTTAAAGCAGTGACGCTTTATAGATGTTATAATTAAATGTTTAACAATGAGCAATGCAAGCTTAATATGGAATGATAAGAAAAATAATGCCTGGACGGGATTCGAACCCGGATCTCTGAGTCTGTACCTCAGCGTGATATCCATTACACTACCAGGCGAATCCAATTCTTATCATTCCATATTAAGCTTGCATTGCTCAATGTTAAACATTTAATTATAACATATATTATAAACATATATACATAGTTACATACACACTAGTCCAGCCTAGTGTTGGGGTACACGGTCCTTGCGGCCCCACCCTGGCCTAAAGGACTAATAAAGCAAACTAGCTCTTCTGAGCTATATTGACCAGACTCCGACGACAGCTGAACAGATGATGATCTGATGTTAGAAAACACAGCTCTTTATGTGAGTTCACAAGGAGAGGGGAGAATGCGCGATAGCACACGGCGCGTATTAGGAAAGGAAGGGGTAGGTAGGAGAGAATTTGGCACTGTTCACAAAGATCACACACGAAATGGAGACGCGATGACGTATAGGTTGCACAGTATGACGTAATCCCTGTATCGAAATCTTGATTTCGGTACAATTTCTTATATTCAGATATTAGGTGACATGGGTAATTAAATTCACAAACTTCTTCTATAATTTTTCATAAGTAATGCCACGAGTGATTTCCAATTTATCTAGAGAATTTGGAAATCAAGAGTGGCATTTGTTACGATTATTTAACGAATAAAATTAAGCTGTTTACTCACAAATCATTATTAAACTATAGTTATTTTAAAATATTTACATATTTAATGTAAATGGCGATGTTTGAAAAAAATGAGAAACGATTGGTACGCTTCATTTGCTTCTTTTGTTCATCACCGCAACCAGATCATATTATTTATTGCCAAAGGATCGCAATATTGTAAGAATGCACCCTAGTGGAGAAATTTATAACCAACATTATAAGTATTAATTAATTTTTTATGTCCTCTGATGTAAATATGTCAATTATATTTTTCTACAATCGCATTTCCCGGAAAATAATTCGTTTAAGAAAGTGCAAACAATGGTTTCTTTTTTTTTGTGGTATAATCAATTGGAACAAATGTTTTAATATTATCTCCCGCATGCGCTATCTGCTGGCATTCATGCACATATATACAATCTGGTTGTCGTATTTCTTGGAGAGTCAGTCACTGCAAAAGAATGCTATGACCTAATCAGAATGTTAAAAAGGAGGGGATTTCTTTAATATGATAAACTTCGGTTGATAAATTCGAGGCAAAACATGACTGTGATTAGTTGTAAATCAAAAATCATTCAAATGTGATTGGTCATTGACTCCCATTTGGGGTATGAGTTAAATAGTCCATGTAATTCTATTTAAACCTTCGTATGTGTTTTCCATACAACCCTTAGGTTTTCTAAAGAAATAGGTGTTGAAAATGCTAACTTGAAGTTCCATCTTCTTTAAAATTCACGAGTATTGCGTGCTGTAGCAGGACTATACGCTTTTAGGATTCTTTCTCTTTGCTGCACTTCAAGAAATGTAATATAGCAGAGATGAAAGAAGAAAATCAAATAAATAACTTTTAACTTTCAACTTTCTGAAGCTAAATCTTTAAGGGACATTTTCCGTACAGGTTGTCCAACATATATTTCGTCCACATTTTAGACTCATACATACCCAAGAAACGTTTTAGTTATTTACACGATTAGTTACAAAAGCAGATGGTTAGTAATGAGATGCTCAAGTTCTAAGAGCAGCGAGTTATTAAACTTAATTTTGCAACGTGTTGTCTACAATATGTTATCTACGTTCAGAGTATTTGAGTGCATGTAGTATACTTAGATTATTTAATGAAATTTAGTTATTGTGAAAACGAAATGTTTAGAGAAAGAGTAATGTGGGCTTCGGAGAAAAAAATACAGGATAAATCAACAAACATTATTGTTTTTTTTTCCAAATGCCCCAGGTTTGTCTTTCGACATTCTTGGTTTCTCTCCTGGCATGGCGTACTTGTAACCCACTTCCGAGGTTGGGGCGCCTGGAATGCGGGGTTACGTTGCCCTGAATATGAATGAAGATGATGATTACGATGGCCATATGATTTCGGGGACCGTTTGGGCCTTAAAATTTTCCTGACATTTGTCTTACAGGTGAGGAAAACCCCCGATAAAAACCTCACCCAGAAAAACTGTCCCGACCGGGGATCGAACCCGGGTCCACTGCGTGACAAGGCAGCACGCTACTCCGAGACCACAGCGGTGGACTGCAAACATTATTGTTGTATTCTGCAATTTTGGGTGCTAGTTTCATACATGAATTTAAGGTAAAAAATGGGTGGAGAATGTGATTTTCATGGTTCATCAGGAATAAAATTAAAAAGCAGTGCAAGAGGCAAGTATTAATATATGCTTACTTCCAAGAAAGTCAAATGAAGTATATATATATAATTATACGAAATCATTATTAACGTTTTGTTGAACCTGTATTTTATATTCTGATGGCGTGTTTTGTGTGTGTTTTTATAGAATATTATGCATAGGTTTTGTTTCCTAGTAACTACGATCTAAAGCGTCACTGATTGTTGTAATAGTAGGAATAGTATATTACGATGCGAGTTTGGGAAGTGGTTTTTACAGAATGGAGGAAAAATGCTTAAAAACCGAGCGATGACGAGGTTTTTAATTTCCGAGATTCTGTAAAACACTTCACAAACGTGCGTTGTACATTATTTTTTGCGCGATGGTGCTTTTAAAATAATAAATAATAATAAAATAGTAACATCTTAGTTGGAAATATTTGCGTTTGTTATAAACAATTGACTAACGTTAGAAGTGTTGGGCAATCTTTATTAGTTGAAACAACAGGAGGCTTTGAGAACAATTATTGATAACATGACCGCAAGTACGTATTTGTTGTTTTATATTGTTTCAAATAAAGTTCAGTTCATTTAAAATGTAGTGATTTGTTTCGTATAATGTAACCGCCTGTGGTCTCTAGGTAGCATGCTGCCTTGTCACGCAGCGGGCCCGCGTTCGATCTCCGGTCGGGACAGTTTTTCTGTGTGAGGTTTTTATCGGGGGTTTTCCTCACCTGTAAGACAAATGTCAGGAAAACGTTAAGGCCCAAACGGTCCCCGAAATCATATGGCCATCGTAATCATCATCTTCATTCATATTCATCTTAGATGAAGCTTAGGATTAGGGACTCTCCTGGCGCACCACTATCATCACCCATCTATCATCGGGGCAACGTAACTCCGCCTTCCAGGCGCCCCAACCTCAGAAGTGGGTTACAAATACGCCATACCAGGAGAGAAACCAGGAATGTCGAAAAGACAATCTGGGGCATTTGCAAAAAAAAAAATAACACTATCGTTTGAAAAATGTTTGTATATACATTGTACGTAGTATACATAGAGAGCAGTGATTTTACTTCCCACTCGTGGGTGTAAATATATAGTTATTTAGGTTGGCAACCCCGAAATGTAGGAAGTTGAACCTTCAATAATGGTCGCCATTGCTGGTAAGTACGACAAAACGCACTGTCGCGCAAAAACTTATTTTTCAATACTGATAGAATTCATATTAAAATTAGGTTGAGATAAATAGTTAAAAGTAAAATATTAAAATAGATATCTGAGTGGGGTCATCGTCCTCAACTAGGACATATTAAAAAAAACCTTTTAAGAATTGTAGGCTTTCGGAAACCGGCTTGGATCTCCAGCAGAAGGATATACGGTACTATCTGTTGTTTATGTTATTTGTGACGCTTTTGACATCAGCGTCCTTCCAATCACGTTAATGTTATTCTCTCACCTCATTCTTGGTCTACCAACTGGGTGTTTTCCTTCTGATTTTCCTACAAGAAGTTTCCATGCACCTCTTTCATTCCCCATTCGTGCCAAATGTCATGCCCATCGCATTGTACGGGAGGCTTATCCGTTCTTATTATATCTGGCTTCTTATAAAGATCATATAGCTCAGTGTTATGTAGTCTTCTCTTCGGTCAAAACATTTACTAAGAATTTTGTTCTCAAAAATCCGTAATTTTTCTCCTCCCTTAATGTAATAGTTCGTGTTTCGCATCCATCTAATATATAAAAAAAAATTAATGTTTGTTCGTACTTTATGCGCGGTCATACTGTTGATCCGATTGTTGATAGGTTTGTTTTTTTTTTTTGTAAAATGTTCAGGAGATTCCCGGGATGAACATAGACTATAAGAGAGTGAAGTGAAAACGTGAAAAATCTCTTTTTTTACCCATAAATGAGTCGAGTGAAAAAAGTGAAAAATCCCCATTTTTACCCTTAAATGGCTTACGCTGCCTAAATTATAACAAATACACAAAATTAATGTACACAGAATTGAATATCTCAAAAAACTCAACAAAAAATTCGCCGGCAGCATATGTTTATCTTTTAAATATAACACAGAATAGCCATTTTTGTTATTCATTGATGCCAAGAAGATCGGGATAAGTAGATTCTCGGGCAAGCATAACAGCGCAAGGCGGGTATTCTTTTATGGATAACTCAAAATTACGAATTTTGTCTTTCGGTTAATATATGCCAAGTACATCGGGATGACTAGATTCCCGGGCAACGCCGGGTAATGAGTACGGGGTATGTAAGAATAATAACTATATAAATTTATATTTATTTTTTCTTTACTTATTCAACTAAATGCAACAAACACATAATTTATTTAGGCGTAGCAACGCACGCCTGGTATTATGTAGTAAAATATAACTGGAAGAATAACTGTTTTATATACTTTCAGTTTAACGTTTTTTATCTATGGACACATAAGCGTAATTAAATTAACCTGTTCTAATAACTCCTAACAAAAGAGAGACTAAGGCTCAAGATTGAGCTGTTTGTTGAAGATATTTGTCTGTTCTTAAAATCTGTTATAGGTATTTATAACATTACATTCCGAGAGTTTCTATAAATTCTATGTATCTTCCGGAAGAAACTTTCAATAAAATAGCTACAAATATTTGAGGCATCCTGTTGCCGATACACGAACTGAGAAATAAAAAGAAATCTGAAAAATCTTAAGCATTTTGTCATAAAGAAATAAATAGAAAAGATGCAGAGTAAAGAAAAGGGCACATATCTTTGCTATGTAACGTGGACCATTAGAAAAGGTTATTGGAAAACAACTAAAATGTAGGATAAAAATCTAAACAAGGAAATATCTGTGTATTCCGAGAACTGATGTAATGAGGATATAAAGAATCAATCTTATTGTTGTGCAGGGCAAACAAATGCAGTTTTATAATGAAGATCCATCTTCATTAACTATCTAATAGTACAAAACAAGTTGGAAAATAAATACATACTATTATCAAGTAAATACAATTACACAAATTAACATATAACCTTGTAATATTATAATGATATTGTGAAAAGAAAAATTAATGTCTGAACCAGGAATCGAACCGTGGACCTCTCCTTCTCCGTAGGAGTGTGCAGCCCACTACACCATTCTAGACTTGGTAAACATTAACAATTATTTCCACATATACAAATCTATAATTCTCGTTTCTTCCGTTGCCAGGTAGATGTCACTACCATCGCCAACGGCCGACTTCGTTTAGAAGTATCTATATTTGAGAATATTACACCACCACTTTTTATAAGCAGTAAACGATGTTATTTAACATTTTCAAATATTGTTACTTTAACACAGTTCTCCTACGGAGAAGGAGGGGTCCACGGTTCGATTCCTGGTTCAGACATTAATTTTTTCTTTTCACAATATCATTATAATATGATCCATTATTGGAACTGTGTTAAAATAACAGTATTGGAAAATGTTACATACATCTTGTGTTTGAGACTTTTGAAATTCACAATGGGTTAAACCAAGGACAACTATCTCCTCTACTATTCAATTTTGTACTAGAGCACGCCATCAAATCTTCAGAGGATGAAGGAGGCCTACAACTCAATTGTTTATGTAGTACAATAGGCTACAGCGAAGAGATAGCATAGACCAACATGCACACTCTATTGCATAACATTAAGAAATTTCGACTGGAAGTAAATATCAAAACGAAATGTATGTTCACAATTAAAAATACATTATACAGGGCGCAGCAGAAACCATGACTCATTATAAATTGCCCGCCATTATTGGACACGGCTTCCTACAGAGTTGATATTTGTACTAGTGCAGTTCAAAGCATTGCCAGTCAGTATGGTGCATTTGCAATGGAAACGGTTTTCAAATGTGGTGGCAGTTTCGTATGGACATAGTTTTTGTTCTAGCCACACTTTAACATTGGTCGGAATGATCACGTTCTGTCTCGGAAGACGATTACGAGATAGATCCAGCAGTTCAGAGAAACAGAATCTGCAGCAAACAATAAGCCAGCTGGTAGGACACGTACGGTTCGCACCCCGGACAACATTGCAAGAGTAAGAGCTGCTTTGGCAATGTCAACTGACCACCCCGTTCGCCCGATTTATCGGCTTGTGATTTTTTTCTGTGGGGATTCCTAAAATCCAAAGTGTATGATAACAAGCCAACAACTCTTGAAAACTTGGAAAACAACATTCACGCTGAAATTGAGGCCATAACAGGCGACTATCTTCGTAAGGTTAAAGAGAATTGCGTGTTCGTGCAGAAGATTGCATCGCCAACAATGATGGACACCTAAAGGACATAATTTACGAAAGGCGACATGTGTAACTAATGGTAGGATGTGTTCTTTCGAAAAATGTACACTAACAATGTGTAGTTGTATTTCTTCATGCCAAAATAACATGTTTAAAATGGGTCACCTTTTATAATGGAAATGGACAGTTAATGACAAATCAGAGTAATTATAAAGAAGTGACCGAATTCAAATACTTAAGAACAATCATTACAAACAGGTGCAGAAACATATTAAACATAGGCTCAATTCTGGAAATAGATGTAATATTGCATTACAGGGATTCTTGTCGTCTCAGATTCTCCCAAAAAAGTTAAACAGCAAATATATAAAACTGTTATTCTTCTTCTTCTTCTTCTTCTTCTTCCTTCCAAGTATTAGGCCAAGGCCTGTTACGATCCTATAGAAAAGTTTCCCTCCAGAACCGGGAAATTCTCATATAAGACTTGAAAGCATAATAATAGTCCCTTCGATTGGTTGCTGGCCAAAGGAAGGCAAGACCAGTGATGGGGCTGCCATCATATAGCCTATGGTCAGGCTTTTCTGGAGAAGAAATGGAAGAAAGGAAAGACTCCCTAGCCCTCGGATGCCCTAATAGCGTCGGGGTCGAAAAAAACAAGAGTTAACCAAGAGAGGTTAGATAGTAAAGTTAAAAGAGTGCAAAACACAAGTAAGTGGAAGAAATGTTTTGCTCAGCTTGGGCACCTTGTGGTCGCCATCCACATATCCCCTAGATGAGGACCCCTGAGGTTTTCTACCAGTTATATTATATCGATGCGAAACATGGAATCTTATTTTAAGGGAGGAGTAAAGATTACGAGTATTTGAAAATAAAGTTCTTAGGAAAATTGTTAGGCCAAAGAGACATGAACGGACAGGCGAATGAAGAAAACTGCGTAATAGTGAACTACATGGTCTTTATAGGAAACCAGATATAATAAGAACAGTTAAGTCTCGTAGACTGCGATGGGCAGGACGTATGACATGAATGGGAAATGAAAGAGGTGCATGGAAGCTTCTTGTAAGAAAAGCAGCGGGAAAACCGCCAGTTGGTTGATCAAGATTTTGGTAGGAGAATAACAGCAACCATGTATTGTGGGAAGTAGATTATGCAGGTATGATTGGAAAACATTAGCTCAGGATAGAGATGTATGGAGAGTTTATGCCCGCGCGGCCGTGAACCTACGGGTTCGATAGAGCCAGTGAGTTAGTTAGTTATGTGAAGGATATAATTTAAAAATATCTAAAAAGAATAACGTTATAAATTTACACGTAATATTGCAATGCTAGTTTGGAAAGTGTTTTTTTTACGGAAGCGAGGTATTCATTAAAAACCTGGTTAACGCTCAATTTTTAATTTCCGAGATTCTGTAAAACACTTCACAAACATGTGTTGCACATTATCTTTTACACGATGGGTTTTTCGAAATAATAAATTAATAGTAAAACAATAACATCCGTGTTGAAAATATTTGTGTTGACTAATAAACAACTAACTAACTTTAGCAGTTTGGCCAATGTAAAGACTGTAACTGCCAAAAATAATATTAGGGCGGACTAAACCAGGGTCGTGACACCAGATCAGTAATACAATGGCGGCAAGTACGAATTTATTATTTTCTATTGTTTTAAAATAAAGTGCAATTAATTTTAAAATGCGGTGATTTCTTTCGTATAATGTAAATTAACACTTCGGATATATTTTTTGTATACACATTGTAAGTGGTAGGCCTATAATTAAAGGAGAGTGGTTTTACTGCCCGCCCTAGGTAGGTTATTTGTAATATTACATTATAATTATTTAGTTATGTATAAGTTGGTAACCCCGAAAATTTACGAAATTGAAGTGGTCGCCATTCCATTATGTAACCTTTCGGATATATTTTTGTATATACATTGTTTGTGGTAGGGCCTATACATAAAGGACAGTGGTTTGTTTTACTTCCCGCCCTAGGTAGGTAATTTGTAATATTACGTTATAATTATTTAGTTATTTATAAGTTGGTAACCCCGAAATTTACGAAATTGAATATGGTCGCCATTCCATTATGTAAACCTTTCTGATATATTTTTGTATATACATTGTTGTGTGGTGGGCCTATACATAAGGACAGTGGTTTTACTTCCCGCCCTAGGTAGGTAATTTGTAATATTACAGTACAGTTATTTAGTTATTTATAAGTTGGTAATCCCGAAATTTACGAAATTGAACTTTGGATATGGTCGCCATTCCATTATGTAACCTTTCGAATATATATTTGTATATACATTGTTTGTGGTAGGCCTATACATAAAGGACAGTTGTTTTACTTCCCGCCCTAGGTAGGTAATTTGTAATATTACATTATAATTATTTAGTTATTTATAAGTTGGTAACCCCGAAATTTACGAAATTGAATATGGTCGCCATTCCATTATGTAACCTTTCTGAAATATTTTTGTATATACATTGTTTGTGGTAGGCCTATACATAAGGACAGTGGTTTTACTTCCCGCCCTAGGTAGGTAATTTGTAATATTACAGTACAGTTATTTAGTTATTTATAAGTTGGTAACCCCGAAATTTACGAAATTGAACTTTGGATATGGTCGCCATTCCATTATGTAACCTTTCGAATATATTTTTGTATATACGTTGTTTGTGGTAGGCCTATATATAAAGGACAGTTGTTTTACTTCCCGCCCTAGGTAGGTAATTTGTAATATTACATTATAATTATTTAGTTATTTATAAGTTGGTAACCCCGAAATTTACGAAATTGAATATGGTCGCCATTCCATTATGTAACCTTTCTGAAATAGTTTTGTATATACATTGTTTGTGGTAGGCCTATACATAAGGACAGTGGTTTTACTTCCCGCCCTAGGTAGGTAATTTGTAATATTACAGTACAGTTATTTAGTTATTTATAAGTTGATAACCCCGAAATTTACGAAATTGAACTTTGGATATGGTCGCCATTCCATTATGTAACCTTTCGAATATATTTTTGTATATACGTTGTTTGTGGTAGGCCTATACATAAAGAACAGTTGTTTTACTTCCCGCCCTAGGTAGGTAATTTGTAATATTACATTATAATTATTTAGTTATTTATAAGTTGGTAACCCCGAAATTTACGAAATTAAATATGGTCGCCATTCCATTATGTAACCTTTCTGATATATTTTTGTATATAGGCCTACATTGTTTGTGGTAGGCCTATACATAAGGACAGTGGTTTTACTTCCCGCCCTAGGTAGGTAATTTGTAATATTACAGTACAGTTATTTAGTTATTTATAAGTTGGTAACCCCGAAATTTACGAAATTGAACTTTGGATATGGTCGCCATTCCATTATGTAACCTTTCGGATATATTTTTGTATATACATTGTTTGTGGTAGGCCTATACATAAAGGACAGTGGTTTTACTTCCCGCCCTAGGTAGGTAATTTGTAATATTACATTATAATTATTTAGTTATTTATAAGTTGGTAACCCCGAAATTTACGAAATTGAATATGGTCGCCATTCCATTATGTAACCTTTCTGATATATTTTTGTATATACATTGTTTGTGGTAGGCCTATACATAAGGACAGTGGTTTTACTTCCCGCCCTAGGTAGGTAATTTGTAATATTACAGTACAGTTATTTAGTTATTTATAAGTTGGTAACCCCGAAATTTACGAAATTGAACTTTGGATATGGTCGCCATTCCATTATGTAACCTTTCGAATATATTTTTGTATATACATTGTACGTGGTAGGCCTATACATAAAGGACAGTGGTTTTACTTCCCGCCCTAGGTAGGTCATTTCTAATATTACAGTATAGTTATTTAGTTATTTATAAGTTGGCAACCCCGAAATTTACGAAATTGAACTTTCAATATGGTCGCCATTCCTGTAAGTACCACAGAACGCACTATCGTCCAAAAAACTATTTGTCTTTTATTATTTAACAAAGAATAAAAACATATTTAATTTTTTACTGGGTGGAAGTGCACGCCAGGTATTATCTAGTTAAAAATCAAAAGGAGCAGATATAAAGAGGAAGATGTCTTGACATAAAATCGAGAGGCGTCACGACTAAGTCATTAAGAGCGTTAAGTGCTTTCTGATGAAACTTGCTCCTCGTTCTCTGATCCGATTAAACACGGGTGGAAATTAAAATCACTCGCACAACCAGGTGCTGGTCTCAGCCACGCCATGTGCTTCTTACTCCCTCTAACAATTTATTGATTATCGTCTTTGATTTTACCCAATTACCAAGTAATATAACCAATGAGATCTTCATCATCATCATCCGTCACGAATTACGCCTTTGTAGACCTGTTTTGGCCCCATCTAACAGTCATTTAAGAGATCTTCCTGGTCGACGATGTCCTTTGGGTTTATATTTTAGGAATTTTTAATTCCTACATTACTTGCTATGCTACTTTGAGAAGAAATGGAAATAAATCGGGTTGTATAAAGCATTACATTACGTAATTATTTGTACAATAGGGGATTAACTTTTTTCTTCTTTAACTTTCTGTTATGAAAACTATGCATAAGGAAAACTATACATTTTAATATAAATAGCACTGATTATTTCAATTTCGTCTGAAAGGGGCACTAGACCCCTTAATAATCAATTCTTTCTATCCAAAAGCCATCGTCACCTTCTCGTGGTCCACCCTGCTTCTACAAACGAGGAAATGGCGACCGAGTCACAGCGGTATAAGTGTTACATCAATTGCAGAGGAAAATGCTGCATTGCAAGCCTGTCCAGAGGCTAAAAGTGGGAGCCCCACTACTGGACAACTTAACGATAAGGTTAGTAACCTATCTTAGGTAAAACTACATTACTTGCAAGCCTCAGAAGAGCAGTATATATATATATCAATCCATCCATCCATAGTAATTCTGCCCGAAGGCAGGTCCTTCACTGCAATCATAGCACTTTCATGCTATGATTGCAGCTTTACTAGGGAATTGTAGGTGTGGTAGCTTCCCGTTGCTTTCCACACCGGTGAAGGATGTTGATGATGGCCACATGATTTCGGGGACCGTTTGGGTCTTAAAGTTTTCCTGACATATGTCTTACAGGTGAGAAAAAACCCCGAAAAAACCTCACCCAGTAAAACTGCCCCAACCGGGGATCGAACCCGGGCCCGCTGCCGTAACAAGGCAGCACGCTACCTCGAGAACACAGCGGTGGACTATATATATATATATATATATATATATATTTTCCGTGTCATGGATTGAAGGTAGGCCTCTGGCCACTGATTATGACGATTCGGAACGATCCCACTTGTCATTATCAATAATATTATCCTTGATAATGACATGTGGGATTATGCCAGAGGCCGACCTTCAGTCCATGACACGGAAACCCCAAGAAAACGTTCTTAATCATACTTATATCCGTGAATATCTACTATATATATGGAATGGAATTTATTGTTATTTTTTTTTTCAAAAGAAAGCAAATACATTTACGTTGCGCACGGGCCTTCTTGGCCGTAAGTGCATTATTTTTTCACGAATAAAGATAGATAATTTGATGAAAACTCAAAGCATGCCACTGGTTAAATGAGGCTGGAAAAAACAAAATATGTTCACATATGCTACCTGGAATGTTACAGGAATCAATTACAAAGAAGAATGATTAGATGAAATATTGAATAACAAACAAATTAAAATAGCAGCAATAACCAATGATATTTTACAAAAAAAAAAGAGAGCTGAACACACGGGCTAAGGGAGAAGATAACATAATTATTGTACGTTACACGATCTTCATAGGAAACCAGACGTAATAGGTACAGGTATGTCTCGTAGACTGCGATGGGCAGGACATGTAGCACGAATGGGGAATGAAAGACGGACATAGAAACTCATTGTAGGACAATCAGAGGGAGAACACCCAGTTACTAGACCAATAATGAGGTGGGAGAATAACGTTAACAATGCATTTAGGGAAGTAGATTATACAGGATATGACTGGAAAATATTAGTTAGGGATACGCGCGGCCATGAACCTAGCGGTTGGATAGTGCCAGTGATTTTTTATATAATAATAAAGCGGTCCCAGTAAGAGATTTGTGTGTCCCTTAGGAGGGTAGGACGCTAAGGCTCCCATCGCTATAATTGGTACAAGCTATCACCACCATCATCATCGTCGAGGGATTACGCCTGTTGGCTCGTTCCGGTTTCATGAAAGCTGGAATTGTTAAAATTGTTCAGACCATCTTCTGTGTGGGCGTCCAATATTTTATCCTTCCGTGCGGTTTATAATTTAGCAATAATTTTGGAAATCTGTCTTCTGGCATTCTATCAATATGTTCTTTCCAGGCGTTCCTATATTTAATTATTCCGACTGTAAGTTTGAAAATATTTAGTTCCTTTCTTATATCTTCATTTCTTTTCTTATCCAGCAGAGTATATCCTGCTATTAGTACAAGCTATGATACAGATTAAAAAATAAAAGTTAAAAAATTAAATTAGTTCTTGAGATATGCAATTTGCAAAGACAAAAATCTGACGAAAGTCAAAGGAAAGAGTCCGCAAAAGCGTATTTTTGTAGAGCGTATCATAAATGATTATGGTTTATCAAACTCTACTCTCTCCTTGGATAGCACTGACCATGCTGTCAGTCGCAAACTCCCTAGTTGAAGAGGAGAATTGAAGCCAAAACAAAAATTGAACAACAAAGAATTTGACAAAAGTATATTCTTACAAGTTTGTGCAATCTTACCGAATTCGAAAGGAAAAATCTTTGTCGAACACCAAGCCGGCGCAAACTCGAAATTTGAGCAAATTCTGCGTTTTGGGCGGTGACCGACTGGTCTCCAACGATTTTCAGCCCGATACACAAAATGGGTATTTTTATTAGTTTCCCAGTTAGCTAATCTCGACCGTTCATTATATTGTTTTCGGACTTCTGGTCTTCATGATCGGTACCTGGTAAGTGGTCCTCAACTAAATTACACTGGTCAACATGATTTTTGTCTCATGAGTACCAATAGTTGTATTTAATGCAGTTTTTTATCGTGTTTTTAAATATTTATTCGGAATTTCTCAATCACCTACAGTTTTTTTATTTCAATTTCAATTAATGGATTAAATAATTATTTTTTAATAAACTTTTTTTGTCCATTTGTCCATTGTAAAATAAAACCAAATGAGCTAACTCAGGAGATTTCAGCTATGGAAAAGAGGTATCAAGGCAAATGGTATTCTAATATGCTGGCCGATTATTGTTGGACCATGAAGAGGGATACTCCACAGGCGAAATATAGCAGAAAATCATCATTTCTCACTTTCTAGGTGAGTCGGAAAGTTCGAATATTGTGTAGTTACAATGTAGAAAATATTAAAATGTTTGAAATTATAAATGCCTATCTCTCGGAAACCTTCCGTGATGGAGAAAAACCGATATCTTATTTGAAATCTTATTTGAATTCAGGGGAAGAAATGCTATCAGAATCACATATTTTTCTTTTTGAGACAAAAAAAAAAGTTTATTTTTTGTTGTTCAGTTTTATTAAATAGTTACAATATGGAGGCCTTTCAAAATCACTGTTTCATTTTCTGCATTTTAAATGGTACTGATGGTATTGATATTGTTGTACAGATTGTACAATGGGTTTATGTCAGCGGGTATGTTTTCATTTAGTAGGTCTGTATTCTTTGCTTCTTACCTACTCAATGAAACACACCCGCTGACATAAACCCGTTGTACAATCTGTACATGAATACCATCAGTACCAGTTAAAATGCAGAAGATGAAACTGTGATTTTGAAAGGCCTCCATATTGGAACAACTTAATAATTTAGTTGAGGACAACTGACGTACAAGGTACCAGTTTTATATTTAACATCTTATTGCATGACCTCGCGGTGCTTTAATATGAATTTTAAAAGTGTTGAGAGTAGAGTTTGATATACCATAAGCAGTTCTTGAGATGGTGGTCATCGTGAACTGGGTAGAATAGTGTAAAATACTCGGAAGAACGTATTTCGGGAGAGTTTGTAATGGAAATTATGTTACACTCTGTATAAAATAGTGTAAAATACATACAGGCGAGTAATTCAACCAAACAAAGGTATCGAACCTATGTTGTCTTCTTTGTTTCATATAACGAACCTCAATGAAGACGAGGAAAAATAATTACTTTTAGGTTTAAAAAAACAAACATTCGTTGCTGGAATGGGGGTTGGAAGATAGAAAAAAGTATTCAATTTCCTGGGAGCAACAAAATAATGAGATTATAAGTTGAAACACAAACTTGGTAACTCCAGGAATGGGATGGGGGGGGAATTCAATAAACACATTCTGATGCAGAGCTTCTGTTAAGTTATTATGTAATTTAACACATCCAACACATTATTCATTTTCACCAGTAACTGAGGAGTTCCTTTGAAAAACGTTTTAATGAACAACTTTGATCTACATCACCCGAGTTAAGTTCCAGTTGTAATGTACGCAATAGTATATTACGATGCGAGGTTGGGAAGTGGTTTTTACAGAATCGAGGAAAATTTTCCGAGATTCTGTAAAACACTTCACAAATGTGTGTTGTACATTATGTTTTTGCGCGATGGTGTTTTCAAAATAATATTTTTTTTTTTTGCAAATGTCCCAAGGTTGTCTTTCGACATTCCTGGTGTTCTCTCCTGGCATGGCGTACTTGTAACCCACTTCTGAGGTTGGGGCGCCTGGAAGGCGGGGTTACGTTGCCCCGATGGTATGAGTGATGATTATAGTGGTGCGCCAGGAGAGTCCCTAATCCTAAGATGAATATGAATGATGATGATTGCGATGGTGATATGATTTCGGGGACTGTTTGGGCTTTTAAAGTTTTCCTGACATTTGTCTTACAGGCAAGGAAAAACCCCGATAAAAACCTCACCCAGAAAAACTATCCAGACCGGGGATCGAACCCGGGCCCGCTGCGTGACAAGGCAGCACGCTACCTCGAGACCACAGCGGTGGACTAAATAATAATAATAGTAAAATAATAACATCTTTGTTGGAAATATTTTCGTTCATTATAAACAATTGACTAACGTTAACAGTGTGGGCAATGTTTATTAGTTGAAACAACAGGAGGCTTTGAGAACAATTATTGATAATATCGTCGCAAGTACGTATTTACTGTTTTATATGGTTTCAAATAAAGTTCAGTTCATTTAAAATGCAGTGATTTGTTTCGTATAATGTTTATTAACACTACCTTTTGAATATTTTCTATATATACATTGTACGTAGTAGACATAGAGGGCAGGGCAATAGTTTTACATTCCGCACGTGGGTGTAAATGTAATATGACAGCATAGTTATGTTAGGTCCTCCCTGTGGATTTTCACCTTGGCGTGGTAGGGAGGCTTAGTACCAATGACTCAGACGATCATAACTGGGAAGCCTTGGGTTGCGGTTAGATAAGAGGAGAGGGGACTGAGAATAATCCGCAACGTGAGAGCAACGACCACACTGGAAGCTGCAAACACGAAGACCACAACGGCAGACACGGCAGAGATAGAAATATCGGAACGGCGAAATGGCGGGAAGTGGCAACCCAATCTCTGGGGATGAAATAAGAGACCCATCTCAGGGAAATAAGAGCGAAGTCCTCAACGGCAGAAAGCGGAAGAGGCAACCCTCCATGTGGGGATATAACACAAGGAAGCAAGTCCAAAGGCTTTAAGGAGGCAGCCCCTCCAAAAGACTAACCCTGCAGAACGTTAGTAGCGTACTCAGGGGACACTTCAAAATACTTACAAGCTCCAAAGATAGCCGGACTGTTCAATAGAAAAGCAGCAATTTGGATTCGGAACAGGCTAGTAAATAAGCCTAAACCGTGATGAAGAAGAAGGAGAAGAAGTTATTTAGGTTGGCAGCCCCGAAATGTGGGAAGTTGAACTTTGAATAATGGTCGCTATTGCTGGGAAATACAACAAAATGCACTATCGCGCAAAAATCAAATTACTGGGTGAATTTGAATTACACCGACAAACTTCAAGGACTGATTCCTGACTGGAAAAGGAGGAAAAAATGTCGGTCCTGTTGCACGGCCAGCTAGATCACCGGGATTAAATCCCCTGGATTTTTTTACCTGTGGGGGCATCTGGAAAGCGTTGTGCATGTTGAACCAGCTCCTGATGGCATACCCTTAAACTTTCCTCGTGGAAGATCTACGCACGAAGTTCCTGCTACCAGCTACTAAACAGGAAGCTACATTGAAGGAGATACGACAAAAGAAGAGAATAGAAATACCGGACGATTTTTACGCAACAGATGTAATGATCAATCGAGACTGGGCTGGACCAAACAACAACATACGCAGTGCAGTAACAAGACTGGCAGTGCATGGATATCACCACAAACTCTGCAAAAATTCATACTATCATGATCCATCAATGGACTGCGTGTGTAAGCTCTGTGATAGACCATGTGAAATATATCATTTCAATGTCTGTTTAAAGAGAACAAAATCGTTGCTGGCATACAGCAGAGACCTAATCTAATACACATTTGTGTGCGCTTCTTCCTATTATTATACCCTTCAACAGCGTGTCTACGTCGCCTGTGACGCTATTCGGAGAGAGGTCGGAACATGCGAAACAGTGAGGCAATCCATGATACGACGGGTGAGCGTGTGCATTCCATCCCATGGAGGCCACTTTGACGTAGATGAGATTATGCTATGTACTGTGTGCAGGGACGATTTGTTGTCATTGCACGCACATCGTTAATTTCCGGACACATGTTTATAGGACCTTTTTCCTTCATTTCGAGTCAGGAATAAGTCCCTGAAATTTGTCGGTGTAATTACCGTTCACTCTGTATGACTGCATTCTCGGACGTCTAATAATGGTTTTACCTTTAAACGTGTAAGAAAATGTAGTTCCCTCTCTAACACTGGAAATAAAGTAAATAAATATATATATATATATATATATATATATTATCTTCCATGGTATATTTACCTTGTTATGGTGGAGTGGCTTGCATGCTTATAAGTTCCCGAGAACTATGCCGGTGGTAGAATTGCTGCCGATAGCGTTACCCATGCCGGACTGGTCGAAGGTGATAAGCCAGACGAAAAGAGTACCTTGATCGAAAATGTGACGATCTTTCCCCGTAAAAATACAATCGTCAAGAAACGCGGACATGGGTTCAACTGGGGTGTAAATTTTCCGGAGGTAAATGATTTGAGGGAAGTAGATATTACAGGGAATGATTGGAAAACATCTCAAGATAAGGATGTATGGAGAGCTTATGTCTGCTCGACCATGGACCTACGGGTTCGATAGTGCCAGTGAGTTAGTGAGTTATCTAGCACATATCTATATAAGTTGCAAGAAAGAATATTAAAATATAAAGTGTTCCCACTACAGGCCTCGGGAGGCCCTTGGGGTAGTAGGGTGTTAAGGCTCCCACTTTTTCTAGACAATCGGCACTTGCAGTCAGCCGGGTTATCAGCCTTGCGCCTTTACCCCAGAAAAGCATATGGTACTCATTTCAGTTAGAGGCTGAGTCAACCCCAGGACCATGGTGCCACCAGAAGGTTTGGGTCAGTTTAAAAATCATGACCCCCACCGGGATTTGAACCCTTGACCTTCCGGTTTGTAGCCCACTGTCTTAACCACAATATATAATTACAATTTTAATACATTAAATAAATAAGCCTTTCTTTGTTTAATTCTAATTGTGATATCGTAATGTAATGTTTTATTAACATTTATCACTCATCCTGAAGAACAAATTTATTTTGAATAGGAAAAAAATTGCCCAAAATGGCATTTGAACCCAAGGTCTCTAATTATCCGTATCTCCAGAGCTAAATTCCAGTTAAATTATAAATAAAGCAGATGTATGGAGTTCATTTTCATTGGGTCTAATAACGGTAATACCTTTAAGCGCGTAAGAAAATGTAATCCCCCTTCTAACACTCGAAATAAAGGAAGTAAAAATACATATTTACCCCCCCCCCCCAGTAGAGCCCATGTCCGCATTATGCATTGCAGAGACTTTTGATGTCCCAACTCCTTTCAAAAAACGTTAAACTGAAAATATATAAAACTATTATTCTACCAGTTATATTATATGGGTGCGAAACATGGACTCTTACTTTAAGGGAGGAAAGGAGATTACGAGTATTTGAGAATAAAGTTCTTAGGAAAATTTTTGGACCAAAGAGAGATGAACAGACAGGTGAATGGAGAAGACTACATAACAATGAACTACATGGTCTTTATAGGAAGCCAGATATAATAAGAACAGTTAAGTCCCGTAGACTGCGATGGGCAGGACATGTTGCGCGTATGGGAAATGAAAGACGTGCATGGAAACTTCTTGTAGGAAAGCCAGAAGGAAAACGCCCAGTTGGTAGACCAAAAATGAGGTGGGAGAACAACATTAACTATGATTTGAGGGAAGTAGATTATACAGGGAATGATTGGAAAGCATTAGCTCAGGATAGGGATGTATGGAGAGCTTATGTCCGTGCGGCCATGAACCTACGGGTTCGATAGGGCCAGTGAGTAAGTAAGTAAGTAAAAATACATATTGTCTAGCATGTGTATATATAAGTTATATGAGAGTATCTTTAAATATATAATTGTATAGTGGCGGGACAAAGTGATCTAAGTGCCAAACTTTTTATAGTAATGCCACGAGTGATTTCCAATTTATCTAGAGAATTTGGAAATCGGGTTGTAAGGGGTAGTGACGTGTGTATAACCTCTCCTACCCAATTCTCATCCTCACCTTCTCGTGGTACAACCTGTTTTCACAAACGAGGCTCTGAGGACCGAGTCACGGCGGTTATAACCGTTCCATCAGGTACTGAGTAAATGCGGTATCCTAATGTCTGTCCAGAGACTAAAAGGTAGCAGCCCTACCACTGGACTACTTAGCGTCGGGCCAGTAACCTGTCCTAAGGAACTTCAAACTACTTTCAAGTCTCAACACGAAAAAATCCAGAAGGAATTGAAATATGAAAATAGAAAATTAAACACCCTATTGTTTGCAGATGACCAAATAATAATAGCAAATTCCGAAGATAATCTACAGAAAGGTCTGCATGAACTTAACAAAATTACAGAAGAATATGGATTAAAGATATCTACAGAAAAAACAAAAATTATGGCATTTCAAGGTGTAGATCCTGTCAGAAGTAAAATTGTACTGGACAATAAAATTTTGGAGCAGGTGAATAATTTTACATATCTAGGATGCAATATCTCATATGAAGAAGAAAAGGACGTAAATGATGCAAAAATATCTACATTTTTAAGAATTTTAGGGTTAATAAATTCTATCTTCAAGCCACAGTTAGTCCAAAAGCATTCAAGACTAAAAGTGTATAAAACACTGGCTCTTCCAACTCTTTTGATGTTGTAGCGAAGTATGGACGTTGAAAACAGAAGGATATACAGAGACTTAGATCTGCTGAAATGAGATATCTTCGGAGGACTGCAGGATACACACTACTAGATCACAAAAAAAATGAAGACATCTTAGAAGAATTACACATGGAATCTTTAGAAAACAAAATTTCTGATTATAAGTCAAGATGGATACAACATGTTCATCGAATGGAAGATCACAGAATACCCAAACTAATGTTAAGAATATCAACCTGCAGGAAGAAGAAGACCAGGACACTGGATGGTGTTTCTCTTGAGGCCGAAACGGGTCAACGAATGGCCTGAATTCGTGAATGTACTATGATGATGATGATGAATTTGGAAATCAAGGGTGACATTTGTTAGGACTATTTAACGAATAAAATTAAGCTGTTTATTCACAAATCATTATTTAACTATAGTTATTTTAAAATATTTATATATTTAATGTAAACGGCGATGTTTGAAAACAAATGAGAAACGATAGGTACGCTTCATCTGCTTCTTTTGTTTATCACTGCAACCAGATCATACTATTTATTGCCAAAGGAACGCAATATTGTAAGAATGCTCTCTAGTGGAGAAAAACTGAAACATCAAACTGTATATTGATTCATTTCTGATGTCGTATGATGTAAATATGACAATTATATTTGTCTGGATTATTACCTGGGAAAAAATACATTTAAGAAAGTGCAAACAGTGGTTTCTTTTTTTTTGGTGGTATAATGAATTGCTACAAATGTTTTAATATTAACTCCTGCAAGCGCTATGTGTTGACATTTATGCACTATATATACAATCTGGTAGCCGTATTTCTCACAGGCTCAGTCACTGAAAAATAATGGTCAGACCTGTTCAGAATGTTAAAAAGGAGGAGCTTTCTTTAATATGGTAAATTTAGCACTGATAAATATTTCGTGAAACACGACTCTGATTGGTTGTAAATCAGAAATCATTGAAACGTGATTGGTCATTGACTCCCATTTGGGGCATGAGTTAAATAGTCAAAATTAAGTTTTTTCATCCAAATTGGTCTATGTCGCATTGCCAATGCACCCTATAATGCTTGTTCTTCTTCTTCTTCTGCTTCATGAAATTAGGCCTTTTGACCTGTTTTCACATCAAGTGGGATTTAATGAATCCTCCCATCTAGTAAATGGGCGTCCAACATTTCTATGTCCTATTGGTTTGTACTTTAGTAACAGCTGAGGGATTCTATCTGTAGGAATTCTCTTGACATGTTCATACCAGTTGTTTCTCATGTTGTCAATTCTATTTGTTAAATTGAAAATATTTAAGTCATTCCTAATATCCTCACTTCTTTTCTTGTCCAAAATTGTCACACCTGCTACTGAACGTAGGAACTTCATTTCTGCAGTTTCTATTTTCCTTCTGTCTGAACGGTTAAGAGTCAAATTTTCACTTGCATATGTTAAGACAGGCACTGCCATAATTTTGTAAAATTTTAGTTGTGTGCTCCTCAAAGTTTTATTTTTCAGTGTCCGTCTTATAGTGCCACACATTCTGTAAAATCTATTTAATTTAATATTAATATCTTCCTTCTGGCAGTATGATACATTGCATCCTAAATAATTAAAATTGTTCACCTGTTATATTATACTGTTATTAATACTGATTTTACACCTCATATGGTCTTTCCCGTTGAATGCCATTACTTTCGATTTACTTTCAGAGATTGTCATATTGAATTTATTTGCTATTTCGTTTAATTTATATGCTGCTATTTGTAAATTGTCTTCTGAAGAGCTAAGGATTGTCTGATCGTCTGCAAATAGTATGGTATTTAGAATCGTACTGCCAACTTTAAACTCTGTGGTTAAATTTGATTGTCATTGTACAATGATCTCGTCTATATATATACTAAAGAGTGCAGGAGATAGCGGGCATCCTTGACTGACCCCTTGATTAATTTCTAATGTATTATCGCTCATTGTACCTCCTTTATCAATCATTATTTCTGATTTAAAATATAAGCTTTGCACAACTTTGACAATGTGTCCTGGAAATGCTTGTTAAACATACATTTCAAAAAGCTGTTATGAGATAAATAACAACATTGTTTTTAAACCTTCAGTTACTTGGAATCGACTGGACAATATCTTTCCTATTTTAACCTTAGATAGCGAATTATTGTAGAGATTTTGTATACCTCTTACTATATATATATGTTATATTGCAGATTTTCGCGGATATAGGTATGAATAAGAAAGTTTTCTTGGGTTTTCCGCGTCTTGGATTCAAGTTTACTTAGGTGTGCTAAAGATAATATACCTCTAGAATCACAAGGCATCTACGAGATCCCTTGCACCTCTTGCGAACAAACGTATGTAGGACGTACCAACAGACGAATTCAAGAACATAAGGCTGCAATAAATCGTCAAGAACCTACATCAACTCTCGTGCAACACATAAAACAGAGGGTAAAACAGAGGGGTCACAAGATCGACCTCACCGGATCTAGAACGTTGGGTAAAATAGATAATGAAAAATCAAGAATCTACAGAGAAGCAATAGAGATTGAAAAAAAGGCCACATACTATGAACACCCGAGATGATGCCCAAAGATTACCATCTACATGGAAAACTGCTCTCGCTGCTCACCATGTCATCCCTAGAACAGCAAAGAAGATATGAAGAAAATCACGGTTGGGCAACATCGAGCGTGGTCGACGCTTGGATGGGTTGTACGGCTTCCGAAACGGACCACACTGAAAACTGAAGGTGGTTAACCACATAAGAACTGAACTTTGTATGGGTGTACGGCTTCGGAAACGGACCGCACTGAAAACTGAAAATGTTTAACTACATAATAACAACCTTGGATGGGTGTACGTCTTCGGAAACGGACCACAACGAAAACTCTATTTGTTTAATTATATAAGACCTAAACCTGTGACTCGAACTTATCATTCCTTGATAATGGCATGTGGGATCATGCCGAAACGTCGGAGTCAGTGGCCAGGGGCCGAACTTGAATCCAAGACGCGGAAAACCCAAGAAAACTTTCTTATTCATATATATATATATATATATATATATATATTAAATTTCCTTACGACTCCATAATGGTATACTACAAGCTTTTTCTAAGGTCAGTTTCACCAACATAGGTAACGCACTGGCGTAATACAGTTACCTCTGTTGGTGAGACCGATCCTAAATCAATAAGTACTTAATGTAAGGATAAAGTGGGGATTATAAATTACTGCAAATAAAACTCTATATATGGTAACTTGTGATAGAGGAGAAAATTTGGTATTAGAAGATTCCAAAGGTATCATTAATATTTCTAACAAAAATTAATATTTGGGAGTTGAAATGAAAAGAGAATGAAAATGAAATACCTGTGGAGCAGAAGAAACGTGGACCATAAATTCCAAATCAAAGTCATAAGATGCTTCACAATCTACAGATATGGCTTTTTAAAAAGATTTGCATATGATGATGTAAATTGATGTGTGTAGCACTAGAAACAATATTATCCGAAAAGAAAAAAAAATACGTATTGTAACGAAACAACTATTACAATTTGTGGTAGTAATTACACATTCTTGGACACGTGCAGAGGATAAATGAAGATGATTGCCAGTTA
Organism: Diploptera punctata; assembly: GCA_030220185.1. Taxonomy (NCBI): domain Eukaryota; kingdom Metazoa; phylum Arthropoda; class Insecta; order Blattodea; family Blaberidae; genus Diploptera; species Diploptera punctata. The sequence continues at coordinate 28,892 of JASPKZ010008441.1, forward strand.
GGAGTTTGTAGTGGATTCCAAATCCGAGGTAAAGAAGAGGGAGATTTAAGAAGCCAGGCTGTGGACTTGACCCTGGTTGTTATGCCAAACATGTTGATGATTGTTATTAGTACTGTTATTGTTCTTATTGTTATTATAGTCGGCCTCGGTGGACTAGTGGTTATGCTCCTTGCCACTGGTTCCGAGGATCGCAGGTTCAAACACGGCAGCGGTCGATGGATTCTTTTAGGATGTAAAAATCCAAGGAGTAAGTCTTCCGGTAGGGACTTTAAACAGTGGGTCCTGAGTTTGAAGATTTTCAGGTTCGTAAAATATTCTTAAGCCTGAACAAAGAGGCCTCTAAGCAAAATCTACCTATATCAAACGTCCTAGTAATACCTTAGTTACCTGCTAGATATCGCATTGAGTAGGTGTGTTATCAGCATGCCACTCATGACATCTTTGGGCAAATAAGGTAACTAAAATGAACTTCGTCTATTAACTCATGACAAAGGAGAGGCTATGGATCAACAATGGGCTTCGTCATTAATCACCTAATAATAAAAATAAGAATAAATATGTTTGATAAATAAATGTTGTACACAGTATAGACAAGACTGGTGCGCGGGTGTAGTTCAGTTACAGATATAATACAGAAAAATATATACATTTTAAAAAATTAGCTAAAGAGAGAGGGAAAACAAAATATATACATTTATAAGCCAGTTTCAAGTTAAAAATAAGTTCTGCCACATAAAAAAATTAAAAACATAATATGAGAGGAAATAAAATAATACAGTATAGAATAGATTAAACAACGGTGTAAAGACAAAAGTTAAAAGACAAAAGTTTACACCAAGTTTGGTATTAGCTGGAGTGTGAAACAATACATTTTGGAAAGCTATGCTTATGCACACAACCAACTCCAACTCCGTTCTAGCGTAGCTTTCGAGAGATTACTACCAGAATGAATAGGGTAGTTAAAGATATTAGGACATAATATAAAACGAAAATATAGGATAAAGTTTCAAAATATAAAACTCACTTTGACACACAAATAATTAATGCAAAGGAGAATGATACAAACAAAACATTATACGAGGGCGGATCGGAAAGTAAAGCACAATCATTTTTTCTCTGCCTTGGTATTGCAGCTAGAATGTTGAAATTTCACAGCGATATAGCTTGAAGTTTTCACTACAGATGGTATTTTTTTCTCAGGTGCACCTCTTGCGAGAGAAGCTTGAACTATGCAACAAAGATGGCGCGCATGCTACAGTCGTCCACCTGTGAGGGACGGATCGGATCGGAAAGTAACGCAAAATATATATTTTTTTAAAAGTTTAATAGTAAAAAAAAGGAAAAAAATCACAAATGAACTTACATCTTTTACCTACTTTTCGACATAGTCACCAACTTTCTCAACACATTTTCCCATCGTGTTACCAGTTTCAATATGCCCTGTTCGTAGAAGTCCGTTTGGTTGGAGTGTAGCCATCTGCGCACTGCTGATGCCTGCTTTGTTTCGGGCGTGTAGTGGTACGCCCACGACTCACCACCTGTGATGATTCCTTCCAGAAAGTCATGTCCTTGTGCGGTGTACCGCGTTAAGTGGTCCAAGCTTGCCATCATTCGCTGGCCCTTGTGGTCGTCTGTCAGGTTCTTAGGCACCCAGCGAGCACTAACTTTACGGAACACATTGCTACGGTCCATACAATCATCCCCATACACGCCACGCATGTCCCTGTGAATTTCACTGGGTTTATGCCCTTTGGCCCACAAAAATCGAACAACACTTCTGTGTTCCTCACAGGTGGACGACTGTAGCATGCGCGCCATCTTTGTCGCATAGTTCAAGCTTCTCTCGCAAGAGGTGCACCTGAGAAAAAAATACCATCTGTAGTGAAAACTTCAAACTATATCTCTGTGAAATTTCAACATTCTAGCTGCAATACCAAGGCAGAAAAAAATATTGTGCGTTACTTTCCGATCCGCCCTCGTATAATAGATTTTACTTAACTGAATAAAGTAATTAAATATATTAGGTAATAATATACAAATAAATAAATATAGCAGAAAAAAATTGATAATACAAATCCCACTCTCACATACACAGGGAATCAATGCGGTGGAAAATGATAAAAACAATTATAATCAGCATCCATGCAATTATTAGGCCATGTGGCCAGTTACGGTTTAAATAGGAGTTTTCCATCCAGCGCTTTTTTGGACGTCCCAGCGATCTTTTGGGTTAGAGATAGTAACGAATCACAGCTTTTGAAATTCTGTAAGTAAGATGACATTCGTTGAATTTGGGCTTTCCAATTATTCTGGTAGTTTTTATCTGATGTACAAACTCCCTTTGACACACAAATAATTAATGCAAAGGAGAATGATACAAACAAAACATTATATAATAAATTTTACTTAACTGAATAAAGCAATTAAATATATTAGGTAATAATATACAAATAAATAAATATAGCAGAAAAAATTGATAATACAAATCCCACTCTCACATACACAAGGAATCAATGCGGTGGAAAATGATAAAAACAATTATAATCAGCATCCATGCAAGTATTAGGCCATGTGGCCAGTTACGGTTTAAATAGGAGTTTTCCATCCAGCGCTTTTTTGGACGTCCCAGCGATCTTTGGGTTAGAGATAGTAACGAATCACAGCTTTTGAAATTCTGTAAGTAAGATGACATTCGTTGAAGTTGGGCTTTCCAATTATTCTGGTAGTTTTTATGTGATGTACAAACTCCCTTTGACACACAAATAATTAATGCAAAGGAGAATGATACAAACAAAACATTATATAATAGATTTTACTTAACTGAATAAAGTAATTAAATATATTAGGTAATAATATAAAAATAAATAAATATAGCAGAAAAAAATTGATAATACAAATCCCACTCTGACATACACAAGGAATCAATGCGGTGGAAAATGATAAAAACAATTATAATCAGCATCCATGCAAGTATTAGGCCATGTGGCCAGTTACGGTTTAAATAGAAGTTTTCCATCCAGCGCTTTTTTGGACGTCCCAGCGATCTTTTGCGTTAGAGATAGTAACGAATCACAGATTTTGAAATTCTGTAAGTAAGATGACATTCGTTGAAGTTGGGCTTTCAACTGTTCTGGTAGTTTTTATATGATGTACAATGGATTCTACACCCAACTCCTCCATAATTTCCTCAAATGATATAAAAAAATTGGGGTGTGACTGTGTCGTGGACACGGCCGTGTGTTTTACGTGAATAAATGTACGTAACGAGAAATATTTTCTTTGAGCATATTATATTTATGTGACCGCCCCAGCTGCAGATATACTGGCGCCGTCGATGATCCGCTCCGACACCTTCATTCTTTTACGTTCCCGGCGCCGCTTCAATCAGTCATTTGGTGTTTTATAGGTACGACTGGATTGTTTTGAGAAGCCCTTTCAATCGTATACGATCTCTATATTTTGATTTGGCTTTTTGACGAGTATAGGCTGGCAATGCATTATTTATTTATTTTTATTTTAACACCATATATATTCACTATAACTATTTCATACTAATGTGTTATATACGCAATCGATAGATCTTGACGAGAGCTGACGATTGAAACTCAAACGAACGTTGTAACTTCTCCAAGTCAAAATTCAAACTAAATTAAAATTATGTGACGCATCGAAATGACCTCAAAATGACGGCGCTTCTCCCTCGCCACGTGCGATGTGTCACAGTTCACACTCATCGTATCGAACTCTTTGATCCTTTATCTATCGAGTGGTGTAATTAAATTTTGAATGTAGATGACATATGTAGCTCTAACATCAAACTGTATTCCCGATTTTTTTCTGCAAATGCCCCAGGTTGTCTTTCGACATTCCTGGTGTTCTCTCCTGGCATGGCGTACTTGTAACCCACTTCTGAGGTTGGGGCGTCTGGAAAGCGGGGTTAGGTTGCCCCGATGATATGATGGGTGATGATGATGATAGTGGTGCGCCAGGAGAGTCCCTAATCCTAAGCTTAATCTAAGATGAATATGAATTATGATGACTGCGATGGCCATATGATTTCGGGGACCGTTTGGGCCTTAAAGGTGAGGAAAAACCCTGATAAAAACCTCACCCAGATAAACTGTCCCGACCGGGGATCGAACCCGGGCCCGCTGCGTGACAAGGCAGCACACTACCTCGAGACCAGGCGGTGGTTTTCATCAGTTTTCTGAACTGCTAAATTTATATACATATTCACGTCAAAATAATACATAACATATTATAAATTGGAATACAAGAGCAAGAGACTTTAAATTTCTGTCGAAGCCAAGACAGCGATTCAATAGATAGCGAAACATGGTCACAGTCGAAACATTTTGGGTAAACCGAAACACTGAAATGAAAAGTGGAACTATTTACTTGCGCAGAGCAAGAAGAGTGTGCAGTTAAACAAACCCTCGTGCAGTTTAATCAGCAGAAAGGCTGTAGGGTACGTTGTGGCAAGTGTGGCACATTCAAATGACAGCACAACATATTACTGCAGCCATTTCCCTGATTAACTAAAACACTAGCAACTTAAAACTGACCTCAACGCTCTACATAAAACACTTGGCTTTTGTGACGTAATAAATTATAATTTAGAAACTAGTCTAGGATGCCTTACATACAGCCAGAAATATAAGGACATAGAAACAATTGCATTATAAGTTGAATGGCGCGATTTTAAAAAAATGGAATTAGCTTTGCCCCGAATAAGAGCGAAAGAGAAACTAACAAAAATTCGGAAATTGACATTTTCAATGGGTTGGTGATCTATCCGGTGAATATAAATAATCCGGAAAAGATGTGGAGAGGAGGAGGAGATAAATTTTCATCTTCTTTCATAAGGTAAGTGAATTACACGACCACAGCGGGAAAAATTTACCTCCAGACATTAAGCAGCACTGTTGCGTGAGTCGCATGGACGGACGATACCTAAACATTTATAGTCAGGAACAAGTAGCAAATGAAGCACTTACCCAACTAACTTAGGGTAATAGCTGCACTCCTCGACGTCACAGACTAATGGGAAGCGAGTGTTGGCGGGATGACACGGAATTAGTTCGCAAATCATCCACAAAAAAAAACAGGTCAACGTTCCGCTGTATCGGATAGTATTTATTTTCACTTTTTCTACTCTTCATTATCAGGGACCAACAAAGTGCGAGAAGTGCCGTGCAGTTGAACTGCCCGGCTGACGCGAATTGATGACTCACAGCCCGCAGTTATTTTTCCCGCTAGCTGGCCACAGGTTGAGTGAGGCGCATTGTATTCATAGGAAAAGCTTCACTAGAGGTTAGTCGATAATCTTTATATATATATATATATATATGTGTGTGTGTGTGTGTGTGTGTGTATGTGTGTGTATGTGTCCACCGCTGTGGTCTCGAAGTAGCGTGCTGCTTTGTCACGCAGCGGGCCCGGGTTCGATCCCCGGTCGGGGCAGTTTTTCTGGGTGAGGTTTTTATCGGGGTTTTTCCTCACCTGTGAGACAAATGTCAGGAAAACTTTAAGGCTCAAACGGTCCCCGAAATCATATGGCCATCATCCTTATCATTATCATCATCATCATCATCCTTCACCGGTGTGGAAAACAACGGGAAGCTACCCACACCTACAATTTCCTAGTAAAGCTCCAAGCATAGCATGAAAATGCTATGATTGCAGTGAAGGACCTGCCTTCGGACAGAATTACTATATATATATATATATATATATATAATTCTTCTGTACGACTGTATGTCACTGAACTCCTATTAAACGACTGGACCGATTTTGATGAAATTTTGTGTTTGTAATTGAGTGGATCCCTGGATTGTTTAGATTTACAATTGGACCCCGTAAAACCATAAGGTGTATGAGTTTACCTGAAACAAAAATAAAAAAAATCACTTTAGAAGTCGTAACTTTTGATGTTTAAGAACGAAACTCAGTAAATTATACTAAAATAAACCGAGGTAGGTATTATCCAAAAATTAGCGAAATCTGACAATTAGACTTGGAGGTTTACTTGAAACCCGAAATTAAAAACTGCCTAAACGAATGGACCGATTTTGATTAATTTTTTGTGTGTGTTCTAGTGGGTCCCTGGATGGTTCATATTCATAATTGGGCCCTCTAAAACTATTAGGTGTAGGAGTTCCCCTGAAGTGGAAATTTAAAAATCCCTCTAGCGGTCACATTTTTCAATTTTTCATAACGAAACTCAGTACATTCTAATAAAATAAACCGAGGTAGGCACTATCCAAAAATCAGCAAAATCTGACAATTATAAGTGGAAATTTACTTCAAACCTGAAATTAAAAACCGTCTAAACGTCCGGACCGATTTTGATTATTTTTTTTTTTTTTTTTGTTGGAGTGTTTGAGTGGGTCCCTGGATAGTTTACATTCACAATTGTATTCAGTAGGTGGCGCTGCTGTCGGGTTATAGGATTTTTTTATGTCAGATATGTACTCATCTGCATTATCGATATATTCCTCGCAACAATGTGACGTCATCATGCACACTTAAGAGATTGTAGTGAGGTGTTTTGTTGCGAACTTATTTAATACGTCTTAATTGGTGAATTGTATGGTAGAAAAGTAACATTCTTTTTTTCATTCGACCATGACACGAGAATAGAACATTTGGGCAGAACAGCGTCTGCCCGGTCCGCTAACTTAATATAATTGTTTTTAAAATAAAAAATGAACTTACGTAGATGATCCGAACCGTAGCGGTTAAAGCACTGCGCTACAAGCCGGAAGGTCGAGGGTTCAAGTCCCGTTGGGGTCAAGATTTTTAAACTGACCCAAACCTTCTGGCGGCACTATGGCCCTGGGGTCGACTCAGCCTCTAACGGAAATGAGCACCAGACGTTTGTTCTGGGGGTAAAGGTAGCCGTCACGCAGGGCTGACAACCCGGCTGACATAAAGTGCCGATTCTCTAGAAAAAGTGGTAGCCTTAACTTCCTACTACCCCAAGGGCCTCCTGAGGCCTGTTGTGGGATCACTTTACTTTACGTAGATGATGTGTTGATTGGGGAAATTCATGAAAACATTCAACAGCTATTTAGAGTTCTTGACAAAGAGGTAAAGGAAACAGGTTTAAAAGTCAATTTAAAAGAACAGATATCACGTTCAACAGAAGATGATGGCGTTCTTGAAACTTTTGTTGAAATCCAGAAATGTCCGTGGGGTGGTAACCAACAAGTATTAAGACATCTAAGAGCTGTTTCATAACACAAATTTCCCAAGGGACGGCGCAGGTTGTGGTTTGACAATACAACTCACGTGACAAATATCTCAATTAACTTTATTACTAAACAAAAAAACATAAATCTACTTCTTCAATTCAACAGATGTGTCTTCTACCCAGCATTACTTACCGAAACACTTAGAGATTAAACCATTTCTTTTCCGTTTGCAACTAACAAGAAACAATAAATGATGGTTTAAAAAAAACTAAAACAACACGCTTTATTAGAAAACCGAACTAAAAAATGGAAAATTATTTTAATTTCAAACACTTTTGGGATAAAATTAAAGTGGTCAACAAAAAATCATCTCCAACACATCTAGAATAAAACTAGAGTTATCTGCAAAAAAAAAAATCACCTTCAAAAGCGTGTGGTGCTTTTTATGGTTTTTACGTTTTCTTCTTAGAGACTTTACTTTTACCAATATCTGTTTATTATCAAAAATATTAATTGATATAGAGCACCACACGCTTCATTTTTTAGTTCGGTTTTCTAATAAAGCGTGTTGTTTTAGTTTTCTAAAACTATTATTTATTTTTTTATTTTTTTAGTTTGGTTTTATAAAATTTGATACTACTGTAGTATGAACTAAAAGTAATACTCTTCTAAAAAAATCCTCCGGGACGGATTTGAACCAGCGACCTATGGATTACTGAAATTATATACCACTACAGTCTACCATTCTACCAACTGAGCTATCATAACAATAGATTAAAAAGTCGATACGTCCGCAACCTATTAAACCGGTTTTTATTTTTTTTTGATGCCCTGATGATCCTGGCCAGGATCTTAGAAAAAAATTATGAAAAATTATTATACTGCCATTGGTCCTTTACAAGTACAGAAAGTTCCAAATAGATCCAATGTTTTTAAGTGGGTGAAAATCGTGTTGAAAGATTCCGTTACATAGATACAGGTCAAGTTATATTTTGCGTGTAAACAAGAAGCTATTTTATGAATTTACAATAATAGTAATAATAATAATAATAATATTATTATTAATATTAATTATAATAACTAATTAACTAAGTCATGCCACTATCAAACCCATAGGTTCATGGCCACGCGGAAATAAGCTCTCAGTATATTCCTATCCTGAGCAAATGTTTTCCACTCATTCCCTGTATACGGTAATCTACTTCCCTCAAATCATTGTTAATTTTATTCTCCCACCTCATTCTTGGTCTACCAACTGGGCGTTTTCCCTCTGGTTTTCCTACATGAAGCTTCCATGCACGTCTTTCAGTCCCCATTCGTGCCACATGCCTTGCCCATCGCAGTCTACGAGACTTAATTGTTCTCATATCTGGCCACCTACAAAAACCACGTCACTTTTATGTACCCTTTTCCATTCACCTGTCTGTTCATCTCTCTTTGGTCCAAAAAAATTCCTAAGAACTTTATTCTCAAATAAATACTCGTAATCTCCTTTCCTCCTTTAAACTAAGACTCCATGTTTCGCACCCATATAATATAACTGGTAGAATAACAGTTTTATATATTTTCAGTTTAACGTTTTTTAAAAGGAGTTGGGACGTCAAGAGTCCCTATAATACATAATAGCATGCATTTCCAGAATTGAGCCTATGTTTAATTTCTTTGTGCATCTCATTCCTATTTGTGTTTATCGTTCCTAGGTATTTGAATTCAGCCACTTCCTCAAAATTTCCCTCTTTTTCATTAGCGTTAATTGACAAGTGAGCGAAATTTTGAATAATAATAATAATAATAATAATAATAATAATAATAATAATAATAATAAGCAAGATATTGAAAATTGAAGAAATAAAAAATGAAATCATACAAAAAAAAATTAATACAAAACATTCAATAACACATTATATAAGATATAAACAAATTGTTATTGGCATGTACGACGAATGCAAGAAGAAAGGTTATCCTGATAAAAATTGGAATGATGTCCACCTGATAGAAGATAGAAGACCTCGAAACTCGTGGATGCAAGAATAAGAACTGGAATGAGAACATGAGGACTGGAGGACATGGAATGGATGGATAGGGACGACCGGAGAAGGGAAATGAAACTTTTAGCACAGAAAGATGTGTAAACATTGAAAAATCGTATATAAATAAAATTAAAATAACATATGGTGCTGAAGTCTGGAAAATTCCTACCAGGGAAATGAAAATAATTTTAAGTACAGAAATGGATGTTTTAAGAAGATCAGCTGGAAAATCTGGAATGGATAGAATACGAAATAAATGAATAAGGGAAATTATGGGTGTAGAAGAGGAGCCGGACATCATAGACATTATAGAAAAGAAAAGATTACAATGGTATGGCCATGTCAAAAGAATGCCAGAGCAAAGATTGCCTAAAATTGTTATGTAATGGATCCCAATAGAAAGGAGGAAGAGAGGAAGACCGAAGATAACTTGGATAGAAGGGGTACAAGCAGCTATGGATATCAGAGGATTGGAGGAAGATCAAAGGATGGATAGAGAGGAATGGCGTTTGGTTTCCGGAAGACGGCGGCAGCTGCCATGATACCGGATGATGATGAACAATAACAATAATAATGTTCACGATATGAAACATGGATTCTTACTGTAAGGTAGAGGGGGGTCCGGTTCTCGGACCCCAGCTGTGCTCACAACAGCAACAGGACGCGTCCCTGGGTGGCGGATAGTGGAACGGTCGGTGGTTTGCATTGCACTCCTCCCGGCTAGGTCCAGTCCGGACACACGGGCCATTTGTGAGGTCGTCAGGACTCGAGCGACCTGACGTACTACATAGCTCGTGCTGCGCCCACTTGAGCAACAAAACGCGTCCCCTCGGTGGCATAGTGGGGAAAAGGTCGGTGGATCTGCTAGTCAGTCCTCCCTTCCAAGTCCGATGGACTCGCGGACCATAAGTGGGGTCAACAGGTAAATGAGCGGCCTTTTGTCAAATCTCGGGATCCCGGCCCACAAGCGGGATTTACGGCTGCTGTTGGTGGAGCGGTGGGAGACTGGAGATCGGCAGCTCCTTTCTCTTGGTTCAATGAAGCCGTGGACCATCCGTGGGGGCACCATGGGCGATGAGCACCCTGATGCCTACATAGCTCAGTGGGCTGGTCTCACAGCAGCGTCACGACTCGGCCTAGTCTTGCGAACGGGCTGGTTGGGACAATGCCGGGCGTAATGCTGGGAATTACCACCAGGTCAATAAGCTCGGAAAAGGAGGAAGCGCGGCCTTAGTTGGGGGATTAGCGCTGACTCTGGGACCGAGTGACCCAAGGACAATCTGTGAGGTCGTCAGGAGTCGAGCGACCTGACGTACTAATGCTCAGGCTGGACCCACTTCAGCAACCAAACACGTCCCCAGTTGGTGCACTGGGGGAAAGGTCGGTGGACGTGCTAGACAGTCCTCCCGGCCAAGTCCAAGGGACTTGTGAACCATTAATGGTGTCGGCAGGAGTTGAGCGCCTTGCCGTACTATTGCTCACCTGTTGGAGCTTGCGAGCTCCGTGCTGGACCACAACTGCAACAGGACACGTCCCTGGGGGCACACCAGGGCACGGCTCGGACCAGTGCAACTGTACTGGTTCCTGGCTCAGCCTACGGGCTCGTGGACAAACTGTGGGGTCGCCAGGAGATGAGCACCTGGATGTACTAAAGTATCACACTGTGGGGCTTGTAGACTCAAGCCCTAGCCGGTCTCACAACGGCTGCAGGATACGCCCCTGGAGGCAGAACAGGGGAACGGTCGGTGGATCTGCGACAGCAGTCCTCCCGGCTAGGCTCAAGGAGCCCGTGGACCAACTGTGGGGTCGTCAGGAATGAGCGACCTGACGACTATGTAGCTCAGCATTCCCGAAGTTGCAACTCCAACACCTTCTCCCTAGAGGTGTTGGTTTCAAGCCCCGAGAACTTTGAATGTGGACGCGAACTAGATAGGGAGGACAAGTCTGGGACTTGGGAGTATAGTCATTACGACCGAGGTATCCCAAGGGGTGGTGGCATGGGCCTAGATGTAAGGTAGAAAAAATATTACGTGTATTTGAGAATAATGTTCTTAAGAAGATTTTTGGACCAAGGAGAGATGAACAGACAGATCAATGGCGAAGATTACTTAACAGTGAGCTTTATAGGAAACCAGATACAATAAGAATAGTTAAGTCTCGTAGACTGCGATGGGCAGGACATGTGGCACGAATGGGGAATGAAAGTGGAGCATGAAAATTCTCTGTAGGAAAACCAGAGAGAAAACGCCCGCTTGGTAGACCAAGAATGAGGTGGGAGAATAACATTAACCACGATTTGAGGGAATTAGATTATACAGGAGATGATTGAAAAACATTGGCTAAGGATAGGATGTATGAAGAACTTATGTCCGCTCGAAGATGAACCTATGGTTATATAGTGCCAGTTAGTTAGTTTCAATTGGTTACTCTAGAAATAAATGGACTTCTGTTAGCAATGCCTCCCGTCATAAAATTACATAAATGCTATTAAAAGTAGAGTCAAATTATTTACAGTACAGTAAGCAGATTGTACAAACTTGCCAAATAATATTTTTTACATGAAAACTCCTGGAGCTGAATTTAACGCGCTGGTGAGCTGCAAGAACAAAGCTGTTTCTATCGGCAAATGATCACATGAACGATTCTATGATAACAAGTGGCTTTCACATATTTTACTAAACCTGGTAATTTATAAACATCAGAGCTCTTTTCTAGGTATTTAACGAGGTAAACTAAAGATTTTTTTAAAATAGTTTTAAACACTCAATTCTGTTTTAACTTAATTTAAGGGGATTCGGATATCAAGACAGTTACGAAGAGTAACTCGTAATAAGCGGTTGGGAAGTGATTTTTACAGAAACGATTTTTACAGCTCGGTTTTTAATTTCCGAGATTCTGTAAAACACTTTACAAACGTGCGTTATACATTATATTTTGCGCTATGGTGTTTTCAAAATAATAAATAATAGCAAAATAATAACATCTTAGTTAAAAATATTTGCGTTCATTATAAACAACTCACTAACGTTAACAATGTGGGCAATGTTTATTAGTTGAGACTACAGCAGGTCGGGACACCAATCAGTCATAAAATGGCAGCAAGTACGTATTTATTGTTTTATATTGTTTCACATAAAGTTCAGTTCATTTAAAATGCGGTGATTTGTTTCGTATAATGTATATGAACACTACCTTTTGGATATATTTTTGTATATACATTATATGCAGTATACATGAAGGGCAGTGATTTTGCTTACCGCACGAGGTTTGTAATATGCAATATTACAGTACAGTTATTTAGGTTGGCAACCCTGAAATGTAGGAACTTATACTTTCAATCATGGTCGCCATTGCTGTAAGTACGACAAACGCACTATCGCGCAAAAAAAATGATTTCCCCCATTCTAATTACCTGGGCTTCTGGGCATATATTCGTATTAAAATTCAAGGTGTGAATTCTCTCCCCCCCTCTCTCTCTCTCTCTCTCCCTCTATATATATATATATATATATATATATATATTGAGATCTGTTAAAGGGTGCACTAAGGAAGACAGAATCAAGAACACAGAAATAAGACAGGAACTTGAAATATTTGCAATAACTGATAAAATGGATACATATAGACAAAAATGGAAGCAACACATAGACAGAATGAATGAAGATAGATATCCAAAACAAATAACAAAATACAAGCCTAAAGGCACCCGAGATGTGGGCAGACCTAGAAAGAGATGGGCTGAAGTCGGAACGGGTCAACAGAACTAATCCATGAATGAAGATGATGATGATGATGATATATATATACGCGGCTCCGTGGCGTAAGCGGTTAGATGCTAGCCTCTCACCGCTGGCGTCCCGAGATCGAGTCTCGGTCACTCCATGTGGGTTTCGTGGTGGACGGAACGGAGCGTGGGCAGGTTTTTCTCGGGGTTTCTCCCGTTTTCCCCTGCCACAAATTTCATTCCACCATTTCTCTATACTCATCTCATCCATTTTGTGTCATTTCATTCATCCATCCCAGTGACGGTGCGTAATATATGACATTGTATTGTATGTTTTCCCTTTACAGAGATTTAGGCGCTCTCCCCCTACAGGGAAGAATTTGAACCGTACTAATTTAGTTACACTTGTTTTCGGATAGATGTCATTTTGAGTGGAACGTGGTTAGCGCACCGCCTCATACTGACATCTAGGAAACCAAGGTAGTACTAGGACGGGAAAATTCGGTAAATTTTGCTTAGAGGCCTTTCCAATCATGCTTAAGGATTTTTTACGAGCCTGAAAATCTTCAGACTCGGGACCTACGGCTTAAAGTCCCTCCCGGAGGACTTGCTCCTTGGATTTTTCCGTCATAAAAAATCCATCGACCCCGGCCAGGTTTGAATCCGCGACCCTCGGGACCAGAGGCAAGGAGCATAACCACTAGTCCACCGCCCCCGATAATGAGAAGAAAAAAATAACGCCTGAGACGGGATTTAAATCCGAGACTCCTAATCCTATATATATATTAGTTCGCTATCAACTGCCCCCTCAAAAATCCTAGCACAAACATTTATCATTCTTGTCTGTATGTAAACATGTACGTTTACAGGTTGTTTCATAAAGGATGGCGCAAACTTAAATGGTTGAAAGTACACGATAATAGAAGCAACAATGTCCCAATAAACATGGGTCTGCAAACGAGCCGTTTGCGAGATAATTACGAATGTATGGTTACAAGCCGCCACTGACGTCATTTTTGTAACATCGTACTAGGTGATTATCTCATTGGGCCACACATTCTTCCACGAACACTTAATGGACGGAGGTACCTTAGGTTTCTGCGGCCTCATCTTCCAGGATTGCTTGAGGATGTTTCCCTTCAGCAACGTCGGAGTTTGTGGTACATGCATGATGGAGCTCCGGCACATTTTGCTGCTGTGAGACGGCATCTAACGCGCAGATACAAAGATGGATAGGTCGAGGCGGATCTGTACCTTGGCCTCCATGATCACCTGATCTAAATCCTTTAGATTTTTATGTCTGGGGTCACCTCAAAAGCAAAGTGTACAGCACACCCGTTAACACGATTGAAGAACTGGAGCAAAGAGTTGTACATGCTTGTCAAAAATTCAGAAATGATCCAGGGGTTTTCGAAAGAATTCGACATTCATTGCAGAGACGAGCTCAGTATTACATCCAGATGCAAGGAAGACACTTTAACTTCTCCTTTAACAGGTAATCCATAAGTGAAGTGAACTGTGAAATGTGAACTAAATGAGATGAAAAATTAATAGTAAAGTCTAAATTCAAATACATTTCTACTAACTAGGACGATGTTTATAATAAAGTCAGTGGCGGCTTGTAACCATACATTCGTAATTATCTCGCAAACGGCTCGTTTGCTGACCCTTGTTTACTGGGACATTGTTGCTTCTATTATCGTGTACTTTCAACCATTTAAGTTTGCGCCATCCTTTATGAAACACTCTGTATATGTATGCACGTATGTATGTATGCATGCATGTATGATGTGATGATATTGAACTTATTTAATGTTTTAATTATCAACTCCTGCGCGACTGATGAAACACGTGAGCGGTAAAAACACTCATTAATCATAATATTTAATGGACATTAATTTGTAAATCAATTGATTGTAAGTGACGAAGTTAATGGCATTGTGTCGAAACGATCGCAATTAAAACAACATCCCAACTTAAAGAGGATGTTTCACAGTATGAAATGAAATATCTCGCATCGATGTGTAAAGAGATACATCTCCAAAATTGTTGAAAAATGAGTTAACTGTACCTCTTCCTAGATAAGTTCCAGTTGTACTGTAAACAAATTTGCATAAGATATTACTCCGCCGACTCCGTCTATTCGGGGAACCATAGTGTTACTTTTATCCGCCATATGACTGAATTGTGTACGATAGAAACATTGTTCTTAGGCAACATCGTATTTTATGAGAAGTAAGACTGAATACAACATTTTATGATGGTACCAATAATTTGGAACTTCCTCCATTTCTTATACATTTATGACAAAAAATTATATATATATATATATGTATTTTGTATTGTAAGCCTATATTTTCCCTTTACAGAGATTTAGGCGCTCTCCCCCTACAGGGAAGAATTTGAACCATACTAATTTAGTTACACTTGTTTTTGTATAGATGTCATTTTGAGTGGTACGTGGTCAGCGTTCCGCCTCATACTGACATCTAGGAAACCAAGATAGTACTAGGACGGGAAAATTCGGTAAATTTTCCTTAGAGGCCTTTTCATTCAGGCTTAAGGATTTTTTACGAGCCTGAAAATCTTCAGACTCATGACCCACGGCTTAAAGTCCCTCCCGGAGGACTTGCTCCTTGGATTTTTCCGTCCTAAAAAATCCATCGACCCCGGCCGGGTTTGAACCCGCGACCCTCGGGACCAGAGGCAAGGAGCATAACCACTAGTCCACCGCGGCCGACCATATATATATATATATATATATATATATATATATGTCTACCTAAACAGACGTTTACGCTTTTTCCATGATGTCAATAGATATCCTTTATTTATCGGTACAATTTCATTACGAGCAGAATTTATGCTCCACGCTGCCCCACCTCAAAATTCTTCTGTTATTTTCACCACATCCTCAATGGTAAATGTTCATTTTTCTTTCATTGAAGGCCAATTTCACCAACATAGGTAACTGTATTACGCCAGCTTTCTCCGTGTATAATGCATAGCGTAAACTGGCGTAAAAAGTTACCTCTGTTGGTGAAACCGACCCTAAATCGTTAAAAACTTTCAAACTAATTTGTTTCTCTCCGCTTTTTATTTGCTTTCCAATGTTTAATAAAGTCTAGAGAAATTTAACAATTTAAAACAATATAAATCCCAAGGTATTCTGCATTGCGCATGCGTGATAATAAAACAATGCTTGTTTAATGTATTCAAATTGTAATTGTACAACTTATATAACTTATTCGCTGACCATGGACCACTCAAATGACATCTATACGAAAACAAGTGTAACTAAATTAGTATGGTTCAAATTATTCCCTGTAGGGGAGAGCGCCTAAATCTCTGTTAAGGGAAACGTGGGCTTACAAGAAGATATAACTTATTTAAACATATACCAGTTAATATATATTTTTATTATTTTCATTTCTTTATTTCGAGTTTTAGAAAGCAAACTACATTATTATAACAGCTTAAAGATAGAGTCATTATTCGACCATTGAAAATGCAGTCATACATATTTTTTGCTTACATAACAATTGGAACTTAGCTTACAAGAGGAATAGCTAAAAAGAGTGACAGTTTTTTCATCATCATCATCATGAACTTGTATAAATATAGGTCGTTTGAACCTGTTCCTATGAGATCTCAAGATGTGGTTGGTCAGTTCATCTTAATTTTGATCTTGCTATATCTCGAAGCTTTCTACGTTATTACTCATCATCATCATCACTCCAGGGATTAGGCAATTGCCCGTTCCGACTTCATAATGCATCAGCCCAACGTCTTCTAGGTCTTCCAACATCACGTCTTCATCTTGCTTGATAATTTCTTGCTAACAATGGATATCTCTCCTTACTCATTCCATCCATGTGATCAATCCATTTCTGTCTGTAATTCGTGACTTTATCCAATAAAGGCTGTACTTTCAATTCTTCTCTTATATCCTCATTTCTTATTCCATCAAGTCTTGTACATCCTTTTACTTGTCTTAGGAACCTCATCTCCACCGCCTGTATTCTATCCTTCTGTTTTCACTGGAGCCCAAGTTTCACACCCATACAATATTGTGGGAACCGCCATAACATTATACATTCTTATCTTGGTTTCTTTTCTAATTTTATTTTTGAATGTTCTCTGTATTGTTCCACACACCGTCTGGAATTTATTTAACGTTATTACTGCAACGCTAATTTAGGAAAGCGAGATGGGTTCATTCTTTCAACATGTTGTTACCAATTGCTTTGATAATTCTGGATTACTTCAACTGGTAGCGTGCTGCCTTGTCACTCAGCGGGGCCGGGTTGGATCCCCCGGTCGGGAAAAGCTTCCTGGGTGAGATGTTTTTTGGAGATTTCCTCACCTGTTAAGACAAATGACAGGAAGCGTAGGGCCCAAAGGTCCCGATATAGTGACTATGGTGATTAGTATGTTTCATGGTAACTCATAATTTTGAATTATTGGGATAAGATAAAGTAGGGATGAAACTATCTCTCTTTATACACATACCCAGATATTTTTCCCTTTGTAATGTGAAAGAATTGAAGCGTTTTAAACTTACCAACAGTTTCTTGCTCTCTTTTTATCAAGTACACCTTCTTCTAAAGGGTTCTTCTTGTTTTCTCTGCAACAATAGAAAGTAAGAGTTAGATTAATTAAATTAACTACACCTCTTTCGAGCTAAGTTCCAGTTGTAATGTAAACAAACCAGATGTATGGACTGCGTTTTCATAGGTCGAATAAGGATTTTACCTTAAGCGTGTTAGAAAATGTAGTTAGCTCTCTAACATTCGAAATAATGATAAAAATAATATATATATTATCTGGCACATATCTATTCAAGTTATATGGGAGAATCTTATAATGTATAATTACAATTTTAATATATTAAATAAGCATTGCTTTTTATTACGCATGCGCAATTGAGAATAACAAGGAATTTCTTCTTCTTCTACTTTTTCTTCTTCTTCTTCTTCTTCTTCTTCTTTTTCTTCTTCTTCTTCTTCACTTCACGGGCTAGGCAAATTGCCTGTTACGCTTCACAGTTGTTCCACCCATCTTTTCACTGGCCTTCCTACATTCCTTGAACCTCTTGGCTTGTAGTTAAATGCTGCTTTTGGTAATCTTGTTAGTGGTACATTGATTCCTTCTACATGTCTAACCTATTTATCTCTACATTTTTTTTTATTTTATCACTCAGTAGATATAAATTTAACTCTGTTCTTATATCTTCAATCTTTATCCGACCCAATCTTGTGCAGCCTTTTGTTTTTCTAATAAAGTTCAATTATAAGCTTTGTATTCTACTTTGTAATTTTTTGGTCATTAGAATTTCAATTGTTTCAAAATGGCCGCATCTGTAGAATTTCTTAAAACATTGGAAAGGAAGTCAATTGAAAAGCGGAGAGACATAAATTATTTTTAATATTTTCTAATAATTTAGTGAAAAAAATCCCATATTAACCATTGAGGATGCGGCGAAAATAAATTGTGAATAAACAGTATATATTGGCAGGATACAAAATGCGTAAAAGTCTAATTAAGTATGTCCGTATACAATTTCATATCATAAATAAATATGAAATGGAAGTTTGAAAGTAATATAGCACCTTACCTCGTATTCAGTCTTATTTCCATTTAAATGCGATGTTGGCTATGAACAATGTTTCTATAGATGTGAGTTGCGTACATAATTTAGTCATATGGCGGGTAAAACTAGTATCACCGTACCCCCAATAGACGGAGTCGGCGAAGTAATATTTTATGCAAGTTTGTTTACAGTACAACTGGAACTTAGATCGGAATTAAAATAAATTAAATATTCATATTGTATTAAGATCTTTATTGAATGAACAACTTATGGAACTTTGATAAATTCTTGCACATATATAAAACTGTTATTCTTCCTATTATATATATTAATATTATATATAATTATTATATTATATTATCTTTATATTATATTATATATATTATCTTATTATATTATATTATATTATATTATATTATATTATATTATATTATATTGTATTATATTATATTATATTATTTATAATTATATTATAATTATATTATTTATTATTATATTATATTATAATTATATTATATTATATTATATTATATTATATTATATTTATATTATATTATATTATATGTTTCCTCGAATGGAAGATCACAGGAAGAACCAAAACAAATGATAGATATCAACCTGCAGGAAGAAGGGAGACCGGGGGGACGTCCACTCAAAAGACTTCTGGATGGTGGTTCGCTTGAGGCCGACGAAACAGGTCAACAAATGGCCTCAAATCGTGAATGTACTATGATGATGACGATGATATCAATACATATCATATCATAGCCTATCTATCATATCATATCATATATCATATCAGATCATACCTCATATCATATCATATCATATCATATCATTATATCATACAATCATATCATAATATATCATATCATATCAATATTATATTATAGTTATATTATATTATATTAAATTATATTAATATTATATTAATAGTATCTTTTTATATTATATATTATATTATATTATATTATATTATATATATTATATGATCTTATATTATATTATATTATATTATATTATAGTATATTATATTATATTATATTATAATTATATTTATATATATTTATATTAGATGAATTATATTATAATTATAATTATATTATATAAAGAATAATAATAAACTAATAATAATAGCTTTATTTTAATAATAATAGCTTTATTTTGCCTGGCAGAGTTAAGGCCTTAAGGCCTTGTCTACCACTCAACCAGGTGTTAAAAAAAATACAAACAAAAAATAGTCTTTAAATTTAAATTAAAAACCATATATATAGATAATATAATATATATATATTATAATATATAAACGATTACAAGTTATGAATACAATACAATTAATATTTATAATGTATTTTGATTTACTCTAAATTTAACGAATTAAATATATATGTATAATATATATATAAAAACAGGAAAAGATTAATGACATAGTATAAAATTAAATAAATAGAGAAAAAATTAATTATTAGACAACAGGTAACTGTATAAGCGTGACTTAAAGGTACCAAGTGTGCGGCAACCCCTGATCTCTTGAGGAAGGAGATTCCAGGAGCGGGCAGAGGCTACTCTGTGAAGGAAGTAGAATAGGAGGAAGTGCTATGAAGAGGAATTGTTAGCAGACTGCTATCTTGTGATCTAGTGTCAATATTGTGGTAAGAGGATAACTTCTCAAATCTAGACGCCAGGTAAGTAGGGATGTAGGAATTCAGAAGCTTGAAAAGTAGTGAAAGAGAGTGCAATTTACGTCTGTCAGTAAGACGGAGCCAAGAGAGGTTATTAAAGTGTTCGGAAATATGGTCATAACGGCGGATATTGAAAATGAATCGAACGCAAGCATTATGAACACGCTGCAGTCTCTGCGACAAGTCATAGTTTAGATCATTATAGTATATATAGATATATAGATATATATATATGTCACAATAATCGAAGTGTGGTAACACAAGATTCTGCACAAGGATTTGTTTTTAACGAAACTGGGAGAAAATTCTTTAAACGTCTAAGATAATGTAAGATGGAGAAAGTCTTTTTACATATGTGTTTCACTTGTGTTTGCCAGGTTAAATTTGCGTCTAGATGTAGTCCAAGATCTATTACTGAAGAAGAATAAGGGATAATTATATTATTTATAGTAATGTTGGTAGTGTAGATATGTCAAAGGTTGTAAGCAGTCTTTGTTGTCCCATTAGAATTACTTGTGACTTGTTAGGATTTAGATTTAGACCGATACTTGAAGACCAGTTAAAGATGGATATGAGATCGTCATTCATTTTTGTCAAGCTGTTATAGAGAGAATGAGGAGGTGAATGTAGGTAAATTTGGAGATCATCAGCGTAGAGGTGATAACGGCAGTGCTTTAGTACAGTTGGCAAGTCATTTATGTAGATTGAGAAAAGAAGAGGTCCGAGAACACTGCCCTGGGGGACTCCAGCCGGCACGTTGCGCCAAGACGAAGATCTTATATTATATTTATATTATATTATATGGATGCGAAACATGGACTCTTAATTAAAGGGAGGAAAAAGAGAACATTATTAGTATTTGAGAATAAAGGTTTGGAAAAGAAATTGGACCAATGAGAGATGAACAGACAGGACAATGGAGAAGACTACATAACAGTGAGCTACATGATCTTTATAGGAAACCAGATATAATGTGAACAATGAAGTCCCATGGACTGTGATGGGCAGGCAAGAATGTGGATTGTAAGAGAGTTACTGTATGGAGAAATTGTTTTAGAAAAAGCGAGGGAAAACGCTCAGTTTGAGACCAAGAATGAGGTAGAAAAATGACATTAAGCTTGATTTGAGGGAAGTAGATTATACAGGGGATAATTGGAGAACATTAGCTCAAAATAGGAATGTATGGAGAGATAAAGTCCGCACGGGCAATGAATATACGAGATCGAAAATGCGAGTGATTTAGTTATAATCCTCATGGGTGTAACATTTAATGCGAAATTGGAAAGTGGTTTTTACAGAAGTGAGCAAATGATTAAACACCTCGCTATCACTCGGTTTTTAATATCCGAGACTCTGTAAAACATTTCACAAACGTGTATTGTTCATTATTTTTTTTTTTGCAAAATAATAATATATTTGTTGGAAGTATTTTCTTTTATTATAAACAACTGATTGATGTTAGTAGTCTGGCCAATGTATATACGCTAAATGCTGAAAATAATTTAGTTGAAAATACAGCAGGCCGTGACACCAATTAGACATAAAATGACAGCAAGTATGAGTGATGGTAATCTACTTGTAATGCGGTACCGTTTGACCTAAGTATTTTGTTAAGTCAACTTTCAATATTGTTTCAAATAAAGTTCAGTTTTATAAACCATTGGCAGTTCCTGCATTACTTTATTGGAGTGAAACATGGGTAATGACCAAACAATTATAAAGTAGAATACAAAGTGTAGAAATTAACTTCCTTAGAAGAACAAAAGGCTTCACAAGATTGGATCGTTAAAGAATGAAGATATAAGAGCAGAGTTAAATATATATCCATTAAATGATAAAAATCAAAGGATATAGAGAAAAATGATTTAGACATGTAGAAAGAATGAACGTAACAAGATTACCAAAGCAGCATTTAACTACAAGCCAAGAGGTTCAAGGAATGTAGAAAGGTCAGTGAAAAGATGGACAGAATAACTGTGAGGTGGAACAGACATTTTGCCTAACCAGTGGAGTGAAGAAGAAGAAGAAGAAGAAGAAAAAGTTCAGTTCATTTAAAATGCAGTGATTTGTTTCATATAATGTATATTAACACTACCTTTGGATATATGTTTTGTATATACTATGCACGTACTGTACATAAAGAGGAGTGGCTTTACTTCCCGCCTTAGGTAGGTAATTTGTAATATTACAGTATAGTAATTTATAGGTTGGTAACCCCGAAATTTATGAAACTCAACATTCAATCATGTCCGCCATTTCGTTAAGTCCTACGACAGAACGCACTATCATGCAAAAATAAAAATTACAATTTTTGCTTATGTCACTGTTGCAGCTCTTAAGCGATTTATTCAAGATGTCTTCAATTGTCTATTCAGTGAGTCTATCTAATAAGCTGATTGGTCTGCACGCACTTAGACAATTAGACCTGTTACAATATATGCTACCTGAGATAACAGTGGCAGGGAAATCCCCACGCTCTCATCTTCAATACCCACTTAGTTCTATAGGTTATCAGATTATCGCTGTCAACCTCGAGGCCAGAAATTCAATGTCGGTCAGCCATTAGGAGCGACCACTTTACATGCTAAGCATTTAACATTAGCTAACGAGGATGATCTCTCAAAAATGATCAATGGATACTAATGAAACTGGTATCAAATAATAGTCATTTAGACGATTAGTTTCTAAACCTAATTTTGTAACGTGTTGCCAACATTATATTACCTAAGTTCAGAGTATTTATATATATATATATATATATATATATATATGACAAGATAAGAAAAATAAATGCCTGGACGGGATTTGAACCCGAACCTCTGAGTTGATATCTCAGTGCGCTACCACTTACGCTACCAGGCGAATCCAGAACAAACATTTATTTTTCTTATACATATTCTCTATTATTACCAGATGTAGCGGGAACTCGGTCTCCACTGCCACCTAGTAGCTACTATAACAAGTAAGCAAATTAAAGAAAAAAAAATATATATATGTATACTTACTTACTCACTGGCACTATCGAACCCGTAGGTTCATGGCCGCGCGGACATAATCTCTCCATACATCCCTATCCTAAGCTAATGCTTTCCAATCATTCCCTGTATAATCTACTTCCCTCAAATCATAGTTAATCTTGTTCTCCCACCTCATTCTTGGTCTACCAAATGTATGTATATTTAGTATATTTGATGAAATTTAGTTTCAAATATTTGGGCTGTGATATTAGCTTCAATGTGGAAAGAGATATTGATTCCAAAATAAATAAATTTCAAACGATATGTGGAACAATACAAAGAACGTTCAAGAATAAAATTGACAAAGAAACAAAAATAAAAATGTATTACACAACTAAGTTAACTTCGCACACGGGCAGAGGGGAATAGTTTTAGCGCTAGTGTCGCCGAACTACTGAATCTGTGGATGGGATGTAGAAGAAGACAACATCCGATCACGTACTGAAATGGTTCAGTTTTAAGTGTGGGCGGAGAATCCCTAAACACAGATCCGCCTCGACCTATCCATCTTTGGCCGTATCTGCGCGTTAGATGCCGTCTCACAGCAGCAGCAAAATGTGCCGGAGCTCCATCATGCATGTACCACAAACTCCGACGTTGCTGAAGGGAAACATCCTCAAGCAATCCTGGAAGATGAGGCCGCAGAAACCTAAGGTACCTCCGTCCATTAAGTTTTCGTGGAAGAATGTGTGGCCCAATGAGATAATCACCAAGTACAATGTTACAAACAATGATGTCAGTGGCGGCTTGTAACCATACATTCGTAATTATCTCGCAAACGGCTCGTTTGCGGACCAATGTTTACTGGGACATTGTTTCTTCTATTATCGTGTACTTTCAACCATATAAGTTTGGGCCATCCTTTATGATACACCCTGTATAATATTTTTTTCGAAGTTTTATTAATATAATTCGTAAATGATGTTCAAAATTAGACAAGATAAGAAATACTGCCATAAGAGAAAAAATGAATATTGGTTATGCAATAGTAGATTATATACGGTATAAGCAATTAAATTGATATGGGCACGTACGACGAATGCAAGAAGAAAGATTACCCGGGAAAACATTGGAATGGTGTCCACCTGGAAGAAGGAGGACAGGAAGACCCCGAAACTCGTGGATGCAGGAAATAAGAACTGGAATGAGAGCAAGAGGACTGGAGGACATGGAGGACATGGATTAGATGGAGAGAGACGAGTGGAGAAGAAAAATAAAACTTTAGGCACAGAAAGATGTGTAAACATTACAATTCCGTATATAAATAAATTCGTAAATACAATTGGACGGCGTTATGCAACAACCGACTAAAGGCCATTAAAAATGTTTTATGTCATCTATTGCACTGGCTCATGAAGTACACACTTTTAGCGCCAAATCTTTAAATATAGCCTTATTATTAAATGAAAATGTAAACGCCATCAGTCCTATCAGAGATTCTGTGTTTTTGTAACAAACGCGATAGAGACATGGTTGGTTACACCTGCTCTGCAAAATGTCCACTGAAGGTTTTTGGGTTTCCTATGGATCGCAACAGGTTCGTTGAAATGAATAATTTCGACGAAGGACTAGATGCAGCGAGCGCGCGCGCAAGTGTCTACGTACCTTAAAGTATACGTTTCGTAGTCTATTTACTACGAATAAAATCGTCACTCAATTGTTTATCTTAGGTAGATCAATAGTTTTCACATTCATTGTTATTAGACTCGATGTTATGTATTAAAACTTTAAATATTATATTATAAATACCTTTTTTAACATCCACATTCCTCAATTAGAACTGATTTTTGTTGAAAAAAATAGTTATTTTTTTTAAATCATGAAGGCCTTTCAAAACATGTTTCATCTTCGGCATCCTATTTGGTACTGATGTCAGCGTATAAATTATATAATGGGTTTAGGTCTGTGGGTGTGTTCTCGTTTAGATGTTGATACAATTTGCTTCTCTTAAAATTGCCATGTTTTCTAAGATGCTAATTTTGTGGTTGTTATTCACTTTTTGTACGATTGTCATGTTGTCTTTGATTTTGTTAAATGTACGATTAAATCAAAGATACCATAACAATCATACACAAAAAAAAGAATAACAATCACAAAATTAGCATCTTAGAATATATGGAAATTTTAAGAGAAGCAAATAATATAAACATACTAAACGAGAACACACCCACAGACCTAAACCTAAGAAAAATGTTTATAAAAAATCGTTACAGCTATAAAGTAAAAACATTTTCAATTAAATGCTTTCTTGCCATAGACGTCGTAAGACGGCAGCGCGGAGACTATTCGTTGCCTTTTATGGTTTGAGAATTATACACAAAGAACGGAAAGTAATGTTTGTTCTGGGTAGATGACGCACTAACGTATAGAGTTAGAGCTCTCGAGTTCAAATCTCGGCTGAGACAATTTTTTTGGTGATATATATATATATATATTTTTGCAAATGCCCCAGGTTGTTTTTCGACATTCGTGGTGTTCTCTCCTGGCATGGCGTACTTGTAACCCACTTCCGAGGTTGGGGAGCCTGAAGTCGGGGTTACGTTGCCCCGATGATATGATGGGTGATGATGATGATGATGATAATGGTGCGCCAGGAGAGTCCCTAATGCTAAGTTTAATCTAAGATGAATATGAATGATGATGATTGCGATGGCCATATGATTTCGGGGACCGTTTGGGCCTTTTTAAAGTTTTCCTGACATTTGTTTTACAGGTGAGGAAAAATCCCGATAAAAACCTGACCCAGAAAAACTGTCCCGACCGGGAATCGAACCCGGGCCCGCTGCGTGACAAGGCAGCACGCTACCTCGAGATCACAGCGGTGGACGTGACATATATTGTAAATAATAATTATATTGTAGATATACCATTAATAATTTTGTTTTAATTTAGATGTAACAGACATTTTTGTATTTCTTTCTAACCTGGTTGAGTGGTAGACAAGGCCTTATGGTCGTAACTCTACCTGGTAAAATTAATCTATTATTATTATTGTTATTATTATTATTATTATTTTTTTTTCATTTTTTTTTTTCCAGCATGCCCCATTACCGTAGTAATATTACATGCATAACATAACAAACATAAAATCAGATAACATAACATTACATAACATCACATATTTGGTTTTTGTTTACATGTTTTTTTTATCTTCGTCACTTGTTTATCACTCATTTTCGTACACTATTGTTTTTATATATTTTTTTAAATGTCTTAAATATTTGTGTATTAGGTCTTTCTCCGTCACAGGCCATGTTCCTCCTTCTTTGCTGATTCCTTCTTGCAACGGAGGTCTAGAAGGCTGCTTGCAAGTCACAATTATAAAGGAGTAGGTTCGACATTTTTGATTGCTTTTCTACATGGACAGGTTGCGTTGTTTAATATTCCAATACGATAAAGATGTGATTTATTTTTTCCATGACCAGTTACCATTTCAGAAAATTCTGGAGTTATTTCATATTTAAGTTTTAATCTGTCTCTGACTGATGGGAAGAACTTCTTACATGTGGCTCCTTTATCTGCGTTGTCCCATTCGTTCTGCCATTTAATGGTTCCTTCTTCTTTTATTTGGGCAACTATTGATGATTTAGGTATTTTTGTATATTCTACGGTTACGCTGGTTTCTGTTGCAGCTTGTTTTGCCAGTTGATCTGCCATTTCATTCCCATAAATTCCAACATGTGCTTTTATCCAGCCGAAATGTAGGCCTACTATCCAATTTTGTTCCCTGAGTTTTGTTATTGTTTGTCTTATTTTTGATATGATGTATCCCTGTTTGAAGTTGTTTTTAATTAGGTCGAGAGTAACTTGACTATCTGTATAAACTGCAATAATACTTTTTTTCAGAGCTGTTTTGGTCAATTATTATTATTATTATTATTATTATTATTATTATTATTATTATTATTATTATTATTATATGTTTTTTAATAAAATGTGAAAAATGCCTTAAAATGAATTAAAATTTGACCTGAAAGCAACCATATATACAGTGTTAAGTATAGGCTACATAAGTCATTGCTCAGAGAGTGTAGCCAACTTATCACAAAAACACGATATCAAACAAGTGAATCCTATACTAATCTGGTGTGAAACTAACTCACCCATTTTCTCACTCTAACAGAGCACAGAAATCGATGCAAGAATCCAACAATGTCAACCCACTGTACAGAGTAGATGGGTCTCCTTGCATGAATACGAGCGGATTGGAGTGCGGCGCAGACGGCAGGTAGTGAGGGTTATCCAATCTACCAATAAATAAGTTAAATTACTTACCTACAGTTCAAATAAGAGATTTGGGGCTGGATTACTATGCTTTGTAGTTAAAAACGGCAGATATGTTTTAGGACACATCCTTTGTACATCACAACACTTCTCTGGAAGAAATTTCAAGGTAGGTTTCGGCATGCAATGGTTGACAGTTCCCTTGTAAGTATTTAGGGAATAAGATGGAGAAGAAATAAGTTTCTTGTGAGATTGAAGCGCATTGATACATTTACAGTCAAATGAATAAAGTAACAAGCGGAACTGAAGGAAACTTTACAAAGTGGAAGGAACGTCAGAAACACGTGAATGCACAGACTATCTCAAACAATTTACTTAAAAGAACAAATTGCTGAACTTTGTAAGGAGAAGCGACGTGAAAACTGTACAAAATACACAACTAATTCAAGTCATTTTGCTACGTGCACCTAAATTCAACTGCATCTAAAACACGGTAGATATTTAGCACCTAAAAGCACCTAAATGCATTCGTTTCCGAGAAGAAAAAACAGGCAAGTCATTTTATTTATTTTTTTAACTCTTCAGTGGTTTTAATGTATGCTGACGATGTGGTTATTATTCAAGAAAATGGAAATAATTTGCAGTACTCTTTACATCAATTAAATCAGTTATGCCATGAATATAATTTAAAAATATCAAAAGGAAAAAACAAAAATAATGGCATTTTGGGGAAGTGAACATATAAGATCAAAAATCATAATAGACAACAAACCTCTGGAACAAGTAACAAATTTTAATTATTTGGGTTGTAATTTTACTATCCATCCATAGTAATTCTGCCCGAAGGCAGGTCCTTCACTGCAATCATAGCATTTTCATGCTATGCTTGCAGCTTTACTAGGGAATTGAATTGTAGGTGTGGTAGCTTCCCGTTGCTTTCCACACCGGTGAAGGATGATGATGATGATAACGATAAAGATGATGGCCATATGATTTCGGGGACCGTTTGGGCCTTAAAATTTTCCTGACGTTTGTCTTACAGGTGAGGAAAAACCCCGATAAAAATCTCACCCAGAAAAACTGCCCCGACCGGGGATCGAACCCGGCCCGCTGCGTGACAAGCTAGCACGCTACCTCGAGACCACAGCGGTGGACAATTTGTTTTTACTATAAACACAAACACTGAAAGAGACGTAAATATGAAACTGTCAAGATTTGAAATTATATGTGGAACTATATATAAAACATTAAAGAACAAAACAAGAAGAGATACTAGACTGAAGTTTTATAAAACATTGGCAGTTCCTGCATTACTTTATGGGAGTAAAACTTGTGTAATGATCAAACAATTAGAAAGTACAATAAAAAGAGTAGAAATTAACTTCCTTAGAAGAACAAAAGCTTGCACAAGAATGAATCGGATAAAGAATGAAAATATAAGAACAGAGTTAAATACATATCCATTAAATGATAAAATCAAAGGATATAGAAGTAAATGGTTTAGACATGTAGAAAGAATGAACGTAACAAG
Organism: Diploptera punctata; assembly: GCA_030220185.1. Taxonomy (NCBI): domain Eukaryota; kingdom Metazoa; phylum Arthropoda; class Insecta; order Blattodea; family Blaberidae; genus Diploptera; species Diploptera punctata. The sequence continues at coordinate 57,889 of JASPKZ010008441.1, forward strand.
ATTACCAAAAGCAGCATTTAACTACAAGCCAAGAGGTTCAAGGAATGTAGGAAGGCCAGTGAAAAGATGGACAGAACAACTGTGAGGCGGAATAGGCATTTTGCCTAACCCGTGAAATGAAGAAGATGAAGAAGAAGAAGCACTCATCAGTAGGTAGGTGATAGAATGTTAACTGGGGAGGTGGGTTGGTAACAACACCCAGAAAGAATGACTTTTTTTTCTTAAACTACCAATCAACACTGCATAGACTTAACAAATTCTTTGTCTTCTTCTTCGTCAAGGTATAGGCTTTTGTTAGCCTGTTCCGGCTCCAAATTGCTGATCTTGCCATATTATCTTTGGTCTTCCCAAACTCTATAGAACTCATAGATTCATGACCGCGCGGACATAAGCTCTCCATATATCCCTATCCTGAGCTAATGTTTTCCAATCATCACCTGTATAATATACTTCCCTCAAATCATAGTTAAAGTTATTCTCCCACCTCATTCTTGGTCTACCAACTGGGCGTTTTCCCTCTGATTTTCCAAGAAGCTTCCATGCATGTATTTCATTCCCCATTCGTGCCACATGTCCTGCCCAACGCAGTCTGTTATTATTATTATTATTATTATTATTATTATTATTATTATTATTATTATTATTATTATTATTATTACCCCTACTATTATTAATGATGTTCAAATTTGGAGAAAAAAGTAGAAAATAAAGTCATACGATATAAAATAATATTAAATATTTAACAGTATATTATATAATATGATACAAACAATTAAATTGGCATGTGCATGTACGACGAATGCAAGAAGAAAGGTTACCCAGAAAAACATTGGAATGGTGTCCACCTGGAAGAAGAAAGAAAGGAAGCCCTCGAAATTCACGGATGCAAGAAATAAAAACTGGAATAAGAACAAGATGACTGGAGGACATGGAATGGATGGATAGAGACAAGTGGAGAAGGGGAAATAAAACTTTAGGCACAGAAAAAAACGCGTAAACATTGAAAATATGTGTACAAATAAAATTATTATCGTTATTATTATTATTATTGTCATTGTTATTACTATTATTATTATTGCTATTATTATTATTACTATTATTATTATTATTATTATTATTATTTATATTACTATTGGGGCACGCCGTAGCGTAGTGGTTAAGGCACTGAGCTACAAGCCGGAGGGTCGAGGGTTCAAGTCCCGTTGGGGTCAGGATTTTTAAACTGACCCAAATCCTGTGGCGGCACTATGGCCCTGGGGTCGACTCAGCCTCTAACTGAAATGAGTACCAGACGCTTGTTCTGGGGTAAAGGCGGCCGTCACGCAGGGCTGACAACCCGGCTGACATAAAAAGTGCCGATTGTCTAGAAAAAGTGGGAGCCTTAACCTCCTACTACCCCAAGGGCCTCCTGAGGCCTGTTGTGGGATCACTTATCACTTTATATTACTATTACTACTATTATTGTTAATATTATTTATATCACTATTATTACCTTATTATAATTATTATTGTTATTATTGTTATATTACTATTATTATATTATTATTATTACTAATAATATGTTTATTATTGTTTTGATGGTGATTATTATTATTATTATTATTATTATTATTATTATTATCATCATCATCATTATTATTACTATGATCATTATTATCATTATTATTATTATTATCATCATTATTATTATCATTATCATTATCATTATTGTCCACCGCTGTGGTAACTTGCTGCCTTGTCACGCAGCGGGCCCGGGTTCGATCCCCGCTCGGGACAGTTTTTCTGGGTGAGGTTTTTATCGGGGTTTTGCCTCACCTGTAAGACAAATGTCAGGAAAACTTTAAGGCCCAAACGGTCCCCGAAATCATATGGTCATCGCAATCATAATCATTCATATTCATCTTATCATCATCATCCTTCATCGGTGTGGAAAGCAACGGGAAGCTACCACACCTATAATTTCCTAGTAAAGCTGCAAAGCATAGCATCAAGATGCTATGATTGCAGTGAAAGACCTGCCCTCGGGCAGAATTACTATGGATGGATTACTTACTTACTTACTTACTCACTGGCACTATCGAACCCGTAGGTTCACGGCCGCGCGGACATAAGTTCTCCATACATCCCTATCTTGAGCTAATGCTTTCCAATCATTCCCTGTATAATCTACTTCCCTCAAATCATAGTTAATGTTGTTCTCCCACCTCATTCTTGGTCTACCAACTGGGCGTTTTCCCTCTGGCTTTCCTACAAGAAGCTTCCATGCACGTCTTTCATTCCCCATACGCGCAACATGTCCTGCCCATCGCAGTCTACGAGACTTAACTGTTCATATTATATCTGGCTTCCTATAAAGACCATGTAGTTCATTGTTATGCAGTCTTCTCCATTCACCTGTCTGTTCATCTATCTTTGGTCCAAAAATTTTCCTAAGAACTTTATTCTCAAATACTCGTAATCTCCTTTCCTCCCTTAAAGTAAGAGTCCATGTTTCGCAACCATATAATATAACTGGTAGAATAATAGTTTTATATATTTTCAGCTTAACGTTTTTTGAAAGGAGTTGGGACATCAAAAGTCTCTGCAATGCATAATAGCATGCATTTCCAGAATTGAGCCTATGTTTAATTTCTTTGTGCATCTCATTCCTATTTGTGATTATTGTTCCTAGAATGGATGGATTATCATTATTATTATTATTATTATTATTATTATTATTATTATTATTATTATTATTATTATTATTATTATTATTATTATTATTATTATTATTAGTGGTTAAGGCACTGAGCTACAAGCCGGAGTGTGGAGGGTTCAAGTCCCGTTGGGGTCAGGATTTTTAAACTGACCCAAACCCTCTGGTGGCACTATGGCCCTGGGGTCGACTCAGCCTCTAACGGAAATGAGTACCAGACGCTTGTTCTGGGGATAAAGGCGGCCGTCACGCAAGGCTGACAACCCGGCTGACATAAAGTGCCGTTTGTCTAGAAAAAGTGGTAGCCTTAACCTCCCACTACCCCAAGGGCCTCCGGGCCTGTTGTGGGATCACTTTACTTTTTTTGCTTTACTTTATCATCATCATCATCATTATTAGCATTATCATTATCATTATCATTATTATTATTATTATTATTATTATTATTATTATTATTATTATTATTATTATTATTATTCATTACCAGGATTGAGAATCTCTCCATGTTTAAACTACACACACTGGATTATTCAAGAAATGCTGTTTACCGCTTATCAACGCCAAAATGCACACCTCTCATTAGACGGATGTTAATATTATTATCTAACGGTCTAATTTTTTGTTTGTTGTAACATGAAAAGTTGATACATATAATTTGTATCCCTGAACAATAGTAAGAGAGAAGATAAAGTTAGGATTAACTTGAAAATGTAGTTTCACGGACTGGATACGTCATCTGCGCTATTCCGTCCACTGCATTCAGTCTCTCAACTTCCCCTTAATTACCTCATGCACACTTTGTGCCAAGTTGTGCTCAATGTATTCCAACTTACGCATTTGTTTTCAGCCTGTCTTTGAGTTTCATGTGTATTGTTGTAGTGCATTCAAATCTTACTTCGTACCTCTGCTAGCTTATTACATGCAGTTCCTCTTCTAGTTTACAAGGACGTGAATTAATTGAGAGTCGTGGGCGAAAACCTTGGCAACCCACATGTTTTTTTTTTTTTTTCAAAACAGTTTGTTGCATTATATTTATTTATTTTATTTTAGCCTTTTGGAGTTAGAACAATAGTGGGCTTTCTCTTCCACTCACCAAGACAAACATGTTACGTCATCATCATCGTCATCATTTGTTTATTCACGAATTTAGACAATTTGTTGACCTGTTTCGATCTCAATAGAAAAACCATCCAAAACTCTTTCGACTGGACGTTCTAAGCTTCTTCTTCCTGCAGGTTGATAGCTTAAGATCTGTTTGGGTATGAAGTGATCCTCCATTCAATGAATATTTTGTATCCGTCTTGACTTATAATCAGAAATTTCGCTTCTAAAGGTTCCATGTGTAATTTTTCTAAGATGTCTTCATTTTTTATGACCTAGTGTGTATCTTATTTCAACAGATCTAAGTATCTCTATATCCTCATGTTTCAAAGTCCATACTTCGCTACCACACAAAAAATTTGGAAGAGCCAATGTTTTATACACTTTTAGTCTTGAATGTTTTTGGACTAACTGTGGCTTGGAGATAGAATATTTTACTAACTCTAATGCCCTTAAAATATTTTATATTTTTGCATTTACATCCTTTAATTCTTCATCTAACATCACATCCTAGATGTGTAAAATTGTTCACCTGTTCCAAAATTTGAATGTCAAGTACAATTTTACTTCTGGCAGAATCTACGTCTAGAAATGCCAAAATATTTGTTTTCTCTTCAACCAATATTCTCCTGTAATTTGTGAAGTCCATCAATACCTACCTTTCTGGAGGTTGTTTGGTGAATTTGAAATTATTGTTTGGTCATCTGAAAACAATAAGGCGTTTAATTTTGTATTTTCTAATATTCTTATTCCAAATGTATACTTCTTGTACCAAGAACACATTACTTCGTTGAAATGAAAAATCACAAAAATATATTATACTAAAGGATTAAATGGCTATACTGAACAATAATAAAAATAAGGTATAATAACACAATAAATTTAACGACAATTAAAATTAAAACTAATAAAAGAATATATAGGGCCTAACAAATAAAAAACAGCTCGAATCTACTATAAATGAAGGGAAAAAAAATACAAAGAAAGTAATAAAGTGTAATGAATTAATGTATCACTTATATGATATTGACGTATATAAGACACTAGGTTGAAATATTGATAAACCTTATTACTGTTTTTATTGAAAAATGAAAAGCAAATATTTTTTAAGTAGTCCCGCTACAGGCCTCAGGAGGCCCTTGGGGTAGTGGGAGGTTAAGGCTTCCACTTTTTCTAGACAATCGGCACTTGATGTCAGCCGGGTTGTCAGCCCTGCGTGACGGCCGCCTTTACTCCCAGAACAAGCGTCTGGTACTCATTTCCGTTAGAGGCTGAGTCGACCCCAGGGCCATAGTGCCGCCGGAAGGTTTGGGTCAGTTTAAAAATCCTGACCCCACCGGGACTTGAACCCTCGACCTTCCGGCTTGTAGAGCAGTACCTTAACCACTACGCTACGGCGTGCCCCTCGAAAAGCAAATATTAACATAAAAAATATTATTAGTAAGATGTTTAGTCAGTTAATTTTTTTTTTCAGTTTATTTCTGAAAGATGGTAAAGTTTGCCAGTCTCTGACGTAGGACGGAAGAGAATTCCATGTTCTAACAAGAGAAACTGTAAAATATTTAGAGTAACAGGTAGTGTGATGAGGAGGGATATAAAGGTCAATGTGCTGATGGGATCGTGTGTCTAATTTATGCATGTCAGAGAGTCTAATGAAGCGATGTGATAAATAATTAGGTAATGATGTGTGTAATATTTTATAGAGAAGAGATAGGGAAAGGACGGTTTTAAGATATTGTAGACGAAGCTATGAAAATTGTTCTTGGGATGGTGTAACGTGATCAAATCTGCGAATACCACAAATAAAACATCAGCAAGAATTACGGATACGTTGAAGTCATTGGATAAAAATTCTTATTGAAGTCTTTTGCCTCTGAATAAAAAATGATTGTTAAAAACTAACCGATGACAGAGTTATTGTCTATGTAGACATTTCACAATTTTCTTTTAAGTTCATGGAAAAACTTGAAAAGCCATACGTTTAAAACGTGGCATCAATTTTTTCCCATTTCATTAAGATGTAGGTCATGTATGGAGAAAGTTGATATACCACATCACAATTATTCCATTCCTACAACACAGTTTAACCTGTTACCATATAGTTTTATATAATAATAATAATGAATTACATGATCTTTATAGGATGTCAGATATGATAAGAACAGTTAAGTCTCGTATGTGAATTTTTTTAAATACCTTGGGTCAATAATTACAAGTTTAGATACCTGTGAGAGAGATGTACAGACTAAAATTGCAATGGCAAAAAATGCAACTAAGACATTACATGTAATAATTTGGAACAAAAATATTACAAAGGAAAATAAAATGAAAATTTATAAGAGCATATTAGAGAATATTTTGTCATATGGAAGTGAAACTTGGTATTTGACGGAATTACAAAAGAATAAAATTAGAACAGTTGAATTTGATTATTTTAGAAGAAGCCTCCAAAAAACAAGACAGGATAAAATTCCGATTGAGGGTCTTTCCACTTTTCAGCGGTTGCCCTTTTACCAGCCGGCTGCTGGCCCTTCGCATCCACATGTGTCAATCACAGACAGGATAAAATAAGAAATGAATTCCTTTGGAGAGAAATGAATGTCACCACATCTGTTGTTAAGAGGATTGAAAATCAAACGGTTAAATAGCATGGCCATGTACAAAGAATGGAAAATTAAAAATGACCTAAAAATATATACCAATTGTCACCCCCTGGATGAAATAAATGTGGCAGACCAAGATGGAAATGGAAAACCTACGTCAGAACCATAATGGATGAAAGGAATTTGGAAGAGGGAGATTGGAATGATAGAAATAAATTAAAACTGAAGACAGCAAAACTGGGGGAAAGCCGAAGAAGAAGAAGTTAAGTCTCGTAAACTACGATGGGCAGGGCATGTGACACGAATGGAAAATGAAAGACGTGCATGGAAGCTTCTTGTAGGAAAACCAGAGGGAAAACGCCAAGTTGGTAGATCAAGAATGAGATTGGAGAATAACATTAACTATGATTTGAGGGAAGTAGATTATACAGGGAATGATTTGAAAACGTTGGCTCAGGATAGGGAAGTATGGATAGCTCATGTCCACGCGGCCATGAACCTACGGGTTCGATAGTGCCAGTGAGTTAATTAGTTAATAATAATAACAATAATAATAGTAATAATGATAATAATAATAATGATAATAATAATAATAATAATAGCTTTATTTTACCTGGCAGAATTAAGGTCTTAAGGCCTTGTCTACCACTGAACCAGATTAGATTAATACAACATTACTTACATATAATTTACAGTAAACAAAATCATTGTATGATATACCTACAATATTATTATTTTCAATATAGTTTGGTGTATTCTATATTTAAGGAATAAAACAAGATATAGAATTGAGAAAAAATACTATTAATGATTCGAATAAATTTAGTTCTGGAGAAAAATTGTTTAACAATAACTAATTGTACAAGCATCGTTTAAAAGTGTGCGGCAATCCAATAAATCTTGACGAAGGGAATTTCAGGAACGGGCAGAGGTCACTGTGAAATAACTAGAATACGAGGAAGTGCTATGAAGAGGGATTGTTAGCAGTTCGTCATCTTGTGACCTAGTGTCAATATTATGGTAAGAAGATAACTTCTCAAATCTAGTAGCCAGATAACTACGAGTGTAGGAATTCAGAAGCTTGAAAAGACGCGAAAGCGAGTGCACATTGCATCTGTCACTAAAACGGAGCTAAGAGAGATTATTGAAGTATTCGTAAATATAAACATAACGGCGCATGAAAATGAAACGAACGCAAGCATTATGAACAGGCTGCAGTCTGCGACAAGCCATAACTTAGGTCATTATATATAATGTCAGAATAATCGATGATTATTGGAGAACATTAAACAGGGGATGAATTGGAAAACATCTCAGGATAGGGATGTATGGAGAGTCTATATCCGCGCAGCTATAAACCTGCTAGTTCGATAGTTCCAGTGAGTTAATGTATATTGCGTAAACCAGCTAAACAACAACATAAATTTGTCTCTATGAGAATGTAGTTATTTTACGCAATTCCTGCATCGTAGACTTTTATTAAGTTTAGTTTCTCTTCTAGTTTATAAGGATATGGATGAATGAGGGATTCGCATTTTTTATTAGTCGTAAGAAATATTATAACATATGAATATTTTTCACAATATTCTGTGAATAAGAAATGCTCGTAAAACTGAAACCCAAATAAGTTACAGTCATAAAAATGCAATATGATGAGTTGTATGAGGAAGTAGTTTCCACACATGAAGCTGTGTTTGAGATGCGCACAACTTTCATGTTCATAACAGTTTATAAGGCTCCACAAATATCTCAAATAAAACTGGGATGTATATGGTAGCATTCCCTTCTCATAGTATAACCTATATTAAATGTCTATATCTCCTGTTTTGTTCCATCATACTCATATTTTTGCTATGTACACTTAGTGACAAAAAGAATGAGCCGCTTCAAAAAGCAGAGTTCTTGTCATGGCCCACTGCGCATGCTCGAAAAGCCATAGCTGCGGTTCACGAGGCAACGCATTGTTAAATGTTTTAAATACGCGCTGTATTTGGTTTTAATCGTGTTAAATAGTTAAAGAACAGCGAAGGAGACATATTAATAAATATTTACGAGTGTTCGAAAAATGCAATATTACTCAAATTGCGACATTTTAAATAAAGTTCAACTCACGTTCATAGCGTAAAAGTAAACAAGGCAACTAGAATCCGATGTTCGAGTAGCGTAGATCGTTAAATTACTTGCAACAAGATGAAATGCGGTTCATGAGGTAACGCATTGTTAAATGTTGTAAATACGCGCTGTATTTGGTTTTAATCGTCTTAAATAGTTAAAAAACAGCGAAGGAGACATATTACTAAATATTTACGAGCGTTCGACAAATGCAATATTACTCAAATTGCGACATTTTAAATAAAGTTCAACTCACGTTCATAGCGTAAAAGTAAACAAGGCAACTAGTATCCGATGTTCGAGTAGCGTATATCGTTAAATTACTTGCAACAAGATGAAATGCGGTTCATGAGGTAACGCATTGTTAAATGTTGTAAATGCGCGCTGTATTTGGTTTTAATCGTCTTAAATAGTTAAAAAACAGCGAAGGAGACATATTACTAAATATTTACAAGTGTTCGACAAATGCAGTATTACTCAAATTGCGACATTTTAAATAATGTTCAACTCACGTTCATAGCGTAAAAGTAAACAAGGCAACTAGAATCCGATGTTCGAGTAGCGTAGATCGTTAAATGACTTGCAACAAGATTAAATGCGGTTCATGAGGTAACGCATTGTTAAATGTTGTAAATACGCGCTGTATTTGGTTTTAATCGTCTTAAAGAGTTAAAAACAGCGAAGGAGACATATTACTAAATATTTACAAGTGTTCGACAAATGCAATATTACTCAAATTGCGACATTTTAAATAATGTTCAACTCACGTTCATAGCGTAAAAGTAAACAAGGCAACTAGAATCCGATGTTCGAGTAGCGTAGATCGTTAAATGACTTGCAACAAGATGAAATGCGGTTCATGAGGTAACGCATTGTTAAATGTTTTAAATACGCGCTGTATTTGGTTTTAATCGTCTTAAATAGTTACAAAACAGCGAAGGAGACATATTACTAAATATTTACGAGTATTCGACAAATGCAATATTACTCAAATTGCGACATTTTAAATAAAGTTCAACTCACGTTCATAGCGTAAAAGTAAACAAGGCAACTAGAATCCGATGTTCGAGTAGCGTAGATCGTTAAATTACTTGCAACAAGATGAAATGCGGTTCATGAGGTAACGCATTGTTAAATGTTGTAAATACGCGCTGTATTTGGTTTTAATCGTCTTAAATAGTTACAAAACAGCGAAGGAGACATATTACTAAATATTTACGAGTGTTCGACAAATGCAATATTACTCAAATTGCGACATTTTAAATAATGTTCAACTCACGTCCATAGCGTAAAAGTAAATAAGGCAACTAGTATCCGATGTTCGAGTAGCGTAGATCGTTAAATTACTTGCAACAAGATGAAATGCGGTTCATTGAGGTTAACGCATTGATACATGGTTTAAATACGCGATGGAATTTGGTTTGAATCGTCCCGTACATTAGTTAAAGAAACAGCGAAGGAGACATGTTTCTAAATATTTACGAGTGTTCGAAAAATGCAATATTACTCAAATTGCGACACTTTGAATAAAGTTCAACTCACGGTCATAGTGTAAAAGTAAACGGCAACTAGTATCCGATGTTCGAGTAGCGTAGATCGTTAAATTACTTGCAACAAGATGAAACGTATATGAAAACCAGAGTTCGAATCCTCCGTCAATTTTTTTATTAATTTGTATTTTCGCATAATACATCCTATAACATTTAATTCCTGCCACATAATCTACGTCCACTTTACACTATATTAAGTAATATTCCTGCCTTCGTAACACTATTTAGCTACCGGTATAAATTTGTGTGTGCAGTACCACGTTTTAAAAATAATGCTATAAATTTATGTAATAAAATATAATATATACGTAGCTTCATACATTTATGAGCTTATTTATTTATTACGTATTAGTGAGGAAAAAGTTTCACCCTTCAATTAAAATATTTAGTTTATATATGTCAAGTCCAGCATAATAGTAGCCCATAGACGATGGACATTAATAAAATCATCTATAATAATAATAATAATAATAATAATAATAATAATAATAATAATAATAATAATAATAATAATAATAATAATAAAAATAATAATAATAATGCCGTAATAAATAATAATAATAATAATTTTTATTCATATACAGAATTTTAATGTTTACACATCTTTCTGTGCCTAAAGTTTTATTTTTCTTCTCCACTCGTCTCTCTCCATCCAATCCATGTCCTGCAGTCCTCTTGCTCTCATTCCAGTTCTTATTTCCTGCATCCACGAGTTTCGAGGTCTTCCTCTCCTTCTTCTTTCAGGTGGACACCATTCCAATGTTTTCCTGGGTAATCTTTCTTCTTGCATTCGTCGTACGTGCCCATACCAATTTAATTGCTTATACCGTATATAATCTACTATTGAATAACCAATATTCAGTTTTTCTCTTATGACAGTATTTCTTATTTTGTCTAATTTTGAACATCTTGCTGCTGTCCTCAAGAAATCCATTTCCATCGACATATATAATAATAATATAATAATAATAATAATAATAATAATAATAATAATAATAATAATAATAATAATAATAATAATAATAATAATAATAATATAATAATAATAATAATAATAATAATAATAATAATAATAATAATAATAATAATAATAATGGGATGTATCACATGATGTGAAGAATGTAATTTTTATAAGATTCATGATGTGTTCCGTTGAGGTGTTATTCAAAATTAAAATATAAAATTATGGAATATTCACCTGAAAGGTCCGTCTCCTCAACTTAATTATTTACTGTAGCGCTTTCGGGACTTGTCCCATCATCGGCAGGATTCAAAACTGGTGTTTCACAGAAGATCTGGTAGCGGGGGTTACATGTATTGGATTCGTTTTCGTTTATCAGATTGTCGTTGTTGTGAGCTGCTTTCATGATTTCCATCTCTTCGAGTACGTTTATCTTCGCTGGATTATTTTCTCTGTGCATTACTGTTAGGGTGTTTTCAATATTTAACATGCGATATCCTTCATGGATAACGTGTTTTGCATAGCTTGATTTTCCTTCTGCGTGAATAAAGTCTCGAAAATGTTCTTTAAATCTGATGTTAAAACTTCTGTTTGTTCGTCCTATATAAAATTTGTTGCAGTCCTTGCATGTCAATTTATATACTCCTTTGCTGTTGAAAATGTTTTTCTCTTCAATGTTATTGTTTATTATGTTGTTTAATTTGTTATTACTTCTGTTTGCTATTTTTACGTTTTTATCGGCTTTCTTTAGTGTATTGGTTAATTTTGTTGTTTCTTTTCCTGTGTATGTAAGTGTTATCCATGTTTTCTTGTTGCAACAACAAGCTCACTGTTATGTCGTCTTCTCCATTCACATATTCGTTTATCTCTCTTGAGTCCAAAAAAAATTCCAAGAACTTTATTCTCAAATAGTTGTAACCTTTTCTTGTTCCGTAAAAAAGAGTCCATGGTTCGCAACCGTATAATATAACCGGTAGAATAACAGTTGTATATATTTCCAGTTTAACGTTTTTTTGAGAGAAGTTGGGACGTCAAGAGTCCGTGTAATGCTTAATAGCATGAAGTTACAGATTTGAGCCTATGTTTAATTTCTTCGCTTTTTAGTAATAGAAAATTCATCTGGCCGCCTTACAAGGGCTGCGCAGATATAGTTGGGTGGTGGGTTTGCCACCTTACAGCCTCACAACTTGCTTCAGCTTTGTTTTTAGGGTGCCTTCCCTTAGGTATCACATTTCCAATATTTAGGATGTGATATAACTTATAGAGAAAATAAAGATATAGAAAATAAAGTAAATAAATTTCAGGCTATTTGTGGAACCATAAAAAGAACCTTAGGTCGGAAAACAAGGAAAGATACGAAACTTAAATTATATAAAACAATGGCTGTTCCTTTGTTGTTGTATGGAAGTGAAAATTGGATAATGAAATCAGGGGATAAAAGCAGGATACAGACTACGGAAATGCTGTTTTTACGTAATGTGAAAGGATGCACAAGACCGGATAGAATAAGGAATGAAACTATACGAGAAGAATTAAATATGTATAAAATTGAAGATAAAATCAGCGAAAATAATAAGAAATGGACAGAACACTTAATGAGAATGAACAACGAAAGAATACCAAAAAGAACCTTCCTGTATAATCCCAGAGGAACAAGAGATGTTGGCCGACCACGTAGAAGATGGACTCCACTTTTAAATTCGCCAGAACAGGCTGCATAGCCTAAACCTTGTAGTAGAAGAAGAAGAAGTTTAATTTCTTTGTGCATCTCATGACTGTTTGTGATTATTTTTATAGGTATTTGAATTCAACCACTTCTTCAATATTTCCCTCATATGTCATTAACGGTTCGTTTCCATTATATAATGTATTTGTAGTATGAACATATACGTATATTTTTCTAGAAACAAAAATAGAAGTTGTATTCTTCAAATTGAATAGCCCATAGTATTAACAAAAAATAACATATCTTGTTATTTTTTCGAGATAAAGTTGGTGAAAAAAGAGAAATAGAGCCCTGTGTTTTTCTTTCTAGTGCAGAAGACAAATAATTTGAAACAAAGCAAGACACAACAAATAAAGGCTAATACTCTAGTCCTATTAAAATAGCTTTTGTGCTCGACAGATGAATTGCAAGATAGGACAAAAGATAAATGTGACAATCACAGGGCTGGATGATACAAAACAAAGCTCTGCAGAGATAATTCCCACCGCAGCGCGCTCTGCACGTCCTCACGACAAATATCCTGCAACATGTTAAAAACGCATTCCCATCTTCTTCCTTGTTTAATGGTAGTCGTTTGGGGAAAACCAGTAATAATAATATTAATAATAATACATCATAATCATACTAATATTAATTAAGCTTATTAGGTGTATTATTATTATTATTATTATTATTATTATTATTATTATTATTATTATTATTATTACTGTTATTATAGGTCCATCGCTGTGGTCACGAGGCACTGTGCTGCTTTGTCACGCAGCGGTCCCGGGTTCGATTCCCGGTGGGGACAGGCTCCTGGGTGAGGTTTCTTTTTCGGGGTCTTTCCTCACCTGTAAGACACATGTGAGGAAGAGTAGGGCCCAACGGTCCCCGAAAATCATCCGGTCATCATCATCATCCTTCACCGGTGTGGAAAGCAACGGGAAGATACCACGTATAATTCCCCAGTAGAACTGTAAAGCATAGCATGAAAATACTATGATTGCCGTGAAAGACCTGCCCTCGGGCATTATTACTATGAATGGACGAATGGATAATAATAATAATAATAATAATAATAATAATAATAACAATAATAATAATAATAATAATGATAATAATAATTATTATTATTATTATCATCAACATCAAGGCTTAGGCATCTGACCCGTTCCAACTTCAAGAGATTTGGTCTTTCCATCTAGTAAATGGTATGTCTTCCTTGACTTCTAGATCCTGTGGGCCTGTAGTTTAAAATAATTTTAGAAGGTCTATCATCTGACATTCTTAGTAGGTGTTCGTAACAATTTTGTTTTTGTTTGTCAATTTTATCCGCCAATTTAAAATTATTTATTTGTTCTCTTATCTCAGAACTTATTTTCTGTTCCATAAGAGTGTAGCCTGACGTTGGCCTTAAAGATTTCATCTCCGCTGACTATTTTTTTCTTATCTGAATGAGTCAAAGTCCAATTTTCACTGCCATAGATAATAGTAGAAACGGCCAGACTTTATAAAATTTCAGTTGAGTATCCTGGGTTGTTTTATTCTTTAGAGTTCTTCTTATTGCCCTACACATTCTTAGAAATTTCTGTATTTTTATATTTATATCTTCTTTTTGGCAGAATGACACATTAAAACCCAAATAATTGTAGAATTTCACTTGTCCAATGATATTATTATTTATCACAATTTTGCATCTGACGATTTCTTCCTCGAAATGCCATTGATTTTGCTTTTGTACATGAAATGTGTAAGTTGTATTCCTTGCCTATCTTTTCTAATTGGTTTGCATAATAATAATAATAATAATAATAATAAATAATAATAATAATAATAATAATAATAATAATAATAATAATAATAATAACCCCTCAGGGGTCCTCATCTAGGGGATATGTGGATGGCGACCACAAGGTGCCCAAGCTGAGCAAAACATTTCTTCCACTTACTTGTGTTTTGCACTCTTTTAACTTTACTATCTAACCTCTCTTGGTTAACTCTTGTTTTTTTCGACCCCGACGCTATTAGGGAATCCGAGGGCTAGGGAGTCTTTCCTTTCTTCCATTACTTCTTTCCTTTATTTTCTTTTCTTCTCCAGAAAAGCCTGACCAGAGGCTATAAGATGGCAGCCCCATCACTGGTCTTGCCTTCCTTTGGCCAGCAACCAATCGAAGGGACTATTATTATGCTTTCAAGTCTTATACGAGAATTTCCCGGAAGTAGGAGGGAAAATTTTCTATAGGATCGTAACAGGCCTTGGCCTAATACTTGGAGGGAAGAAGAAGAAGAAGATAATAATAATAATAATAATTGGTTTGGATGGTGTTTCTCTTGAGGCCGAAACAGGTCAACAAGTGGCCTAAATTCGTGAATGTACTATGATGATGATGATGATAATAATAATATTTAATAATTAATTTATAAATAATAATAATAATAATAATAATAATAATAATAATAATTATTATTATTATTATTATTATTATTATTATTATTATTATTATTATTATTATTATTATTATAGGTGATGATTGCGAAAGATCCTAATGATGCATCTTTAATGACAAGGAAATTAGAGATAGAATACAAAAATTGGGGATTACAGACAAATTATAATAAAACATAATATATTTCATTGGATGCAACAAATGAGTTAAAATGCAATTCAAGAAGAATAGGTAAAGACAAAAGAGTTCAGTACCCTTTTCTCCTCTGTCAACCGATTTTATTTTTGTTGTTGTTTAGTAGCTATTGACGAGCTTTAGTGTTATCAATAATATATTTTTTTGGCCAAAGAGAGGCGAATAGACAGCTGAATGGAGATGACTGCATAATAATGATTTATGGTAGAATTTCGACCACTTGGCGAACGCTAGTGCGAATTACACTGGTCAACATAATTTTTGTCTCATGAGTACCAATAGTTGTATTTAATGCAGTTTTTTATCGTATTTTCAAATATGTATTCGGAATTTCTCCATCACCCACAGTTTTTTATTTCAATTTCAATTAATGGATTTAAATAATTATTGTTTTAATAAACGTTTTTTCGTCCATTTGTCCTTTTTAAAATAAACCAAATAAGCTAACTCAGGAGATTTCAGCTATGGAAAAGAGCTGTCAAGGCAAATGGAATCCTAATATGCTGGCCGATTATTGTTGGACCATCAAGAGGGATGCTCCACAGGCAAAATATAGCAGAAAATCGTCATTTCTTACTCTCTAGGTGATTCCGAATGTTCGAATATTGTGTATTTAAGAATGTAGAAAATATTAAAGTGTTTGAAATTATAAATGCCTGCTCTCGGAAACCTTGCGTGATGGAGAAAAACCGATATCATATTTGAATTCAGGAGAACAAAATACTATCATAATCATATATTTTTCTTTAAGAGACAAAAAAAATTGTATTTCTTGTTGCTCAATGTAATTACTTACTTACTCACTGGCACTACCGAACCCATACGTTCATGGCCGCACGGACATAAGCTCTCCATACATTCCTATCCTGAGCTAATGCTTTCCAATATTATGTGAGATAAATATATATGTTGATTTTTCCGCAAAAAAAAAGAGATAATAAACGTGCCTGGAAATAAAGTGAGAAGTTGAGCTCAAACTAACCTAAAATCAGCATATTTACAATGGAAATGCATATATAGTTATCGCTCAGACAGTGTAGCCAACTTATCAAAAATGCGCTAACAAACTAGTGAACGTTAAACTAATCCGTAGGGAGCGGATTTATAGGTTCTGAAAGTTAAGATTGCAATAGAGTGTAGTGATAAAATTAATTTAATAAGTATTTACATCCAATCAAGTGATTTTTTAATAATATAACTTACAAAAAATATTTCTCAATACTTCGTGTGGGAGGGGCACGCCGTAGCGTAGTGGTTAAGGCACTGAGCTACAAGCCGGAGGATCGAGGGTTCAAGTCTCGTTGGGGTCAGGATTTTTAAACTGACCCAAACCCTCTGGCGGTACTATGGCCCGGGGTCGACTCAGCCTCTAACGGAAATGAGTACCAGACGCTTGTTCTGGGGGTAAAGGCGGCCGTCACGCAGGCTGACAACCCGGCTGACATGAAGTGCCGATTGTCTAGAAAAAGTGGGAGCCTTAACCTCCTACTACCCCAAGGGCCTCCGGGCCTGTTGGGGGATCACTTTACTTTTTACTTCATGTGGGATATAGCAATATTACATTTAAATTACACATCTTATGTTTAAATTAAAAAGAAATAATACAAATAGAACTTTAAATCTATTTAATTTAAAAGTAAGGTATGTAACATAAATTTAATATTGCTGGATCCCACACAAAAATTATTGAGAAACGCTTTTGTAAGTTATATTATAAAAAATCAGTTGATTGGACATAAGGCTTATTAAATTATTTTTATCACTATACCACCTCACTATTCCTCATCCTTCCTTGTTTCAGCCACACGACTCTGGAATTCCCTCCCCTCGTATATCAAGGACTGCCCGACTCAAAAACAGTTTAAAAAGAAACTCACTTCATATTTCCTTAGACAATATAATATATAACCCTGTTCCATGTATACTTTTATTGTTTTTTTATATTTTAAACTTTCTTTATCAAGCCATTTACTTAATCTAATTATAGGTTATTATTTTTGTTATTATTATTATTATTATTATTATTATTATTATTAATATTATGGCCACCGCTGTGATCTCGAGGTAGCGTGCTGCCTTGTCACGCAGCGGGCCCGGGTTCGATCCCCGGTCGGGGCAGTTTTTCTGGGTGAGGTTTTTATCGGGGTTTTTCCTCACCTGTAAGACAAATGTCAGGAAAACTTTAAGGCCCAAACGGTCCCCGAAATCATATGGCCATCATCTTTATCATCATCATTCTTATCATTATCATCATCATCATCATCATCATCCTTCACCGGTGTGGAAAGCAACGGGAATCTACCACACCTACACAATTCCCTAGTAAAGCTGCAAGCATAGCATGAAAATGCTGTGATTGCAGTGAAGGACCTGCCTTCGGGCAGAATTACTATGGATAGATTAATAATATTATTATTATTATTACTATTTTTCTTTCTTACCTTTGTCAAATTTATATTGTGTAGTTTACATCTATTATGTATAAACCATAATTCTTACTGTATCTATAATTTAACCCTGGTGAAGTGGAAGAGAAGACCTTACGGTCTTAACTCCATCAGGTAAAATAAATATAAATAAAATAAATACATAAATAAATAACTACTATATTCAATCCTAAAAACTTTCATAACCTACAAATCCGCTTCCTACCTAACCTAGTAACACCGAACAACAAAAAATAAACTTTGTTTTTGTCCCAGAAAGGAAAACATGTGATTCTGATAGTATTTTTTCTCTTGAATTCAAATATGATATCGGTTTTTCTCCATCACGCAAAGTTTCCGAGAGACAGGTATTTATAATTTCGAACACTTTAATATTTTCTACATTCGTAACCTACACAATATTCGAACATTCGGACTCACCTAGAAAGTAATAAATGACGATGTTCTGCTCTATTTCCCCTGTGGAGCATCCCTCTTCATGGTCCAACAATAATCGGCCAGCATATTAGGATTCCATTTGCCTTGATATCTCTTTTCCATAGCTGAAATCTCCTGATGAAAGTGTTCCTCGTTTTATTTTACAATGGACAAATGGACGAAAAAACGCTTATTTAAAAAATAATTATTTAAATCCATTAATTGAAATTGAAATGAAAAAAACTATGGGTGATGGAGAAATTCCGAATACATATTTTAAAACACGATAAAAAACTGCATTAAGTACAACTATTGGAACTCATGAGACAAAAATCATATTGACCAGTGTAACTAACTGGCCCATTTTCTCACACTAACAGTTAGTTTAGTTAGATATTTCTGTTCAACTGCTGCTCAAAAGTTCCCTAATTTTTTCATTCGTTTTTAATAAACATATGTTTACGCTACGTTGTTCCATTAAGGATATTAATCATCAGTAATCGAATTTACTCAGTGAGAACGTTTTATAGCAGAAATAAGTTCTTAGTTTGAATTTCCTGGAAATAGAATCAAAAGCAATCTGTTCTCTTTAAACGAATTAGCTGCCTGACCGGAGTTCCAAGACATAACATTCAGTTATTTCCATTGTCTCACATTTCTTAGACGCTTCTGTTGCCTGTAACTTATACATCTAACTTTGCTGTCAGGACAAGTTGTTTAGCCTTCAGCATCAAATGCGTAGTTATTGCCATTTTAAACGCAGTCTTGTGGAAGATGAAACATTCTCATTCAAATGGAAATAAATTCTTATTGAACAAAAAGAGAGGAAGAGAAAAAGGTAAGAGAGAAAAAGGAAAGGGAGAAAAAGGAGAGAGAGAAAAAGGAGAGAGAAAAAGAGAAAAAAGGCAACATAGAAGAGAATAACGGAGAGGATAAAAAAGAAAGAGAGAAAAGCAGGGATAGATTAAAGAGAGAGAAAGAGAAAGAAAGAGAGAGATAAAGGAGAGACAGAAAGAGATAGAACGAGAG
>JASPKZ010008442.1:0-159506 GCA_030220185.1 Diploptera punctata
AAGGAGAAAAACGCCCAGTGGTAGACCAAGAATGAGGATGGGAGAGAAAAATTTATTATCATGATGAGAGGGGAAGTCGCTTATACAGGGAATGATTGGAACGAATTAGCTCAGGATAGGGATGATATGGAGAAGCTTATGTCCGCGCGGCCATGAACCTACGGGTTTTCGATAGTGCAGTGTGTAAGTAAGTACTACTATATAGTAATCATTAATAATAATAATAATAGTACTAATAATAATAATAATAGTAATAATACTAATAATAGTAATAAAATAAAATAGTAATAATATAATACTAATAGTAGTAATAAGAATATACTAGTAATACATACTATAGTTAGTAATGTAATAATAGTAATAATAATAATAAAATAAAGTAATAATATATATAAGATAGTAATTATTAATAATAATCCCTCCATGGTATCTTTACCTTGTCGTGGTGGAGTTAGTTTTGCGTGCTTAATGATCCATGGAGCTATGCCGGGCGGTAGCATTGCTGCCGATAGGGTTACCCATGCCGGACTGGTCGAAGGTGATAAGCCAGACGAAAAAGTACTTTGGGCGAAAGAGTGACGATCTTTCACAGTAAAAATACAACCGTCAAGAAATGCGGACATGGGTTCATACTGGGGTAAAATTTTCCGGAGGTCAAATAGTCCCCCATTCGGTTCTCCGGGCGGGGACTACTTCAGGGAACCCATGCCAAAGGCTCAAACACAGGGACATGTTCCTAGGAACATGGAATGTTAGGACTTTATACAATAGCGGGGCACTAGAGATATTAACGCGGGAATTAGATAAATCGCCCTTGGATATAGTCGGCTTTACAGGAAGTTAGGTGGCCAGGAGAAGGTAGTCAGGAATCAGGAAGCTTTGCATTATATTATGGGGGTGCAGAAAGACCTGCATTTGGAACGGGTTTTTTAGTCAGGAGGAGGATCCTATCCGCTATCCGAGATATTAAGTTTGTTAGTGATAGGATATCATACATAATTCTAAAGGGTAAACGACATGATTTTATAATTGTAAATGTACATGCCCCCACAGAAGATAAAGATGACAAGATCAAGGATGAGTTCTATGAAGAATTAGAATGCTTATTTGATAGCCTTTCACGATATCATATGAAAATTGTCTTAGGAGATTTTAATGCAAAAGTGGGGCGGGAAGATATATTCAAACCAACAATAGGCAAATTCAGTCTTCATGAAGATAGTAACGACAACGGGGTTAGATTAGTCACATTTGCCACATCAAAGAATCTCATTGTTAAGAGCACAACATTTCAGCATAAGGATATTCATAAATACACCTGGACGTCCCCAGATGGAGAAACTCGGAACCAGATAGATCATGTATTAGTGGATAAACGCTGGCACAGTAGCATCATCGATGTTAGATCAGTTAGAGGGACAGACTGCAATTCGGATCATCATCTGGTCAGAGTGAAAATCAGACAACGGCTATCGCTTATGAGAGGAACGAACGCTAAAGATGATTCTGTAAAATATGAATTAAAAAACTTGAAAATGATGAAATGCGGCAAGAATACCAAATCAAAATTGCTAATAGATTTGAAGTACTGGAATCTTCAGATTGGAAATGTGGCAAACGAAGAAGAAACTGATATAAATAAAGAATGGGAGGCTATAAGAGATACTATTAAAATTGTCAGCATCAGAAAGCATTGGTTGTTTAAAAAAGAGGCAAAACAAGAAATGGTTTGATGAGGAATGTGCCGACATTGTAAAGAAAAGAAAGCTAGCAAAAATGAAATGGTTACACGAGCCAAATGAGGTAAATTTAGAGCAATTGGGTAGTGTTAGACGGGAAACCACCAAGTTACTAAAGAGTAAAAAGAGGGAATATTTGAGAGAGAAGATTAATGATCTTGAAATGAATGCAAAAAATAGGAACATTAGAGAATTATATCAGGGAATTAGTATAGAGAAGAAAGGGTTTCAGGCTAGAACAAACATAATTCGGAATGAAAATGGGGATATGATTGCAGATTCTAGGAGTATATTAAATAGATGGAAAAGTTACTTTAATCAGCTATTAAATGTACATACAGAACAGGACATTGAGGAGGATAAGTTACAGACAGCAGAAATGCTAGTCGCAGAGCCAAGTGCATTAGAGGTTGAAATGGCGATTGAAAAATTGAAGATGTATAAAGCATCAGGTTCAGATGAGATCCCAGCAGAACTGATAAAATCAGGGGGAGAAAAAATTGATGGACAAGATACGCTGGTTGCTTAGTATGATTTGGGAAAAAGAAGCTCTTCCAGATGAATGGAAGGAATCAATTATCGTACCAATTTATAAGAAAGGAGATAAAACTGATTGCAACAACTACAGGGGCATCTCATTACTTTCAACTTCGTACAAAATTCTAACAAATATATTAGTAAGCAGACTTACTCCCTATATTGATGACATTCTAGGAGATCATCAATGTGCATTTAGAAGAAACAGGTCTACAACAGATCAGATTTTTAGTATAAGACAGATTTTAGAAAAGAAATGGGAATATAATGGTACTGTACATCAACTATATGTAGACTTCAAAAAAGCATATGATTCAATTAAGAGGGAGAAGTTATATAGTATCCTGCTGGAGTTCGGAATTCCTAAAAAGTTAGTTAGACTTATACGAATGTGTCTAAATGGCTCAAAGAGTAGGGTGCGTGTAGGCAAACAGTTTTCAGACACTTTTGAAATCCAGAATGGGTTGAAGCAAGGAGATGCACTATCTCCTCTACTATTTAATTTTGTACTAGAGCATGCCATTAAATCTTTAGAGAATGAGGAAGGCTTACAACTGAATGGTATTAATAAGCTGTTAGTTTATGCTGATGATGTAGTACTACTGGCCGATAGCGAGGAGATACTAAAGGCCAACACGCACACACTATTGAGTAACACTAAGAAATTAGGACTGGAAGTAAATATCAGTAAAACTAAATATATGGTCACACGTAGAAATTCAGTATATAATGGAAATGGACAGCTAATGACAAATGAGGGAAATTTTGAGGAAGTTGCTGAATTCAAATACCTAGGAACAATAATCACAAATAGGAATGAGATGCACAAAGAAATTAAACATAGGCTCAATTCTGGAAATGCATGCTATTATGCATTGCAGAGACTTTTGATGTCCCAACTCCTTTCAAAAAACGTTAAGCTGAAAATATATAAAACTATTATTCTACCAGTTATATTATATGGGTGCGAAACATGGACTCTTACTTTAAGGGAGGAAAGGAGATTACGAGTATTTGAGAATAAAGTTCTTAGGAAAATTTTTGGACCAAAGAGAGATGAACAGACAGGTGAATGGAGAAGACTACATAACAATGAACTACATGGTCTTTATAGGAAGCCAGATATAATAAGAACAGTTAAGTCTCGTAGACTGCGATGGGCAGGACATGTTGCACGTATGGGGAATGAAAGACGTGCATGGAAACTTCTTGTAGGAAAGCCAGAAGGAAAACGCCCAGTTGGTAGACCAAGAATGAGGTGGGAGAACAACATTAACTATGATTTGAGGGAAGTAGATTATACAGGGAATGATTGGAAAGCATTAGCTCAGGATAGGGATGTATGGAGAGCTTATGTCCGCGCGGCCATGAACCTACGGGTTCGATAGTGCCAGTGAGTGAGTAAGTAAATAAGTAATAATAATAATAATAATAATAATAATAATAATAATAATAATAATAGTAATCAATTTTACGGTTGAAACCTTTAAGATTTGATCCGGTCTCACAGATATTTGTTGAAAAGTTGGATTTAATTCTTCTTCAACCGCTGGCCTACAATCTAAATAATGTCAATGTTCGATCAGTCCTGCTTTCAATAACATAGCGTCTTTTGACTGGACTGCGTTCTGCAGAATGAGACACAACACTTGGCATCTCAGCCTACAATTGAAGGGCTGCCTACTCCTCTCTTATAGACCGTTAAGGACTTTCGCCTTTGTACCTCCCGGAGACGGGTTCCAAATTTCTCCCCTTGATATAGGATGCATCTTAAACATATTTAGTCGCAACAGTTGAGGTCTTAACACGTCTCTCTATGCAAGGGATACTTCGATCAGATATTACACCACTGGTCAGTGGGACCTGAACCTCAGGACGGAAGGGACGCTACACTCTTTCAAAGAGGGTTCTCGCCCGTTACCCTTACGTTAAAAATAATGTTTTAGTATGTATTGACAATTGTCAGGCGATAGCAAGGAGATATAAAAGGCCAAAACAAACTTTCTGTTGAATAACGCTAAAAAAAAATTGGGGCTGGAAATATACATCGATAAAACTAAATATATGATTACACATAGAAATATATAGAAGAAATGGACAATTAATGACCAATGAGGGAAAGTTTTAAGGAGTGGTTGATTTGAAATGCTTACTGTCGGAAAGCAGATTGAAGTTGAACGTGGATTAGTTTAGGAAATAGATG
The DNA here is from genome assembly GCA_030220185.1 of Diploptera punctata. Classification (NCBI taxonomy): domain Eukaryota; kingdom Metazoa; phylum Arthropoda; class Insecta; order Blattodea; family Blaberidae; genus Diploptera; species Diploptera punctata. Next base: position 4,480 of record JASPKZ010008442.1, read on the forward strand.
TTATTACGCTTTGCAGGAACTTGTCGTCCCAACTTCTCTCAAACAACGATAAACTGAAAAGAATGTAAAACTGTTATTCTCCCAGTATTACTACCATGGACTCTTGCTAGAATAGGAAAAGAGCATTTGAGAATAAAGTTCTTAGGAAATTGTTTGACGAACAGACATGCGATTAATGAAGACTACACATGATCTTTATGCAAGAACTTAAGAACAACAGTTAGACTACTTTTGTCAGGAAGTTAGGGAATGGAAGAAGGGAATGGAAGCTTGTTGTAGGAAAACCAGATTTAAAGCGTCCAGTAGTTAAACAGAACAAGAATCAGGTGGGAGACGTACATGAACCCAGATTTGAGGGAGGTAAATTATACCGGGAATTATTGGCAAATATTAGCTTAGGATAAGGATACATGGAGAGTTTATGTCCGCACGGCCATTAACCTCTAGGTTCGATAGTGCCAGCGAGTTAATCTCACTTGTTACACTTGTTCGTCCAAGCGATGACGTGGACTGGCGAGTTGTTACGTCACCATGTGCCCTCCTCGTGTCTTCGCTTGGACACACAGTACGCAGGAGACAACTTCACTATTTAAGATACAGACACTGGATTGACCTTGTTTAGCTTTTAACAGACAAAGCTCTATTGTCTCATTTTGATATGTAATGGTTTATCCTCTTTTCTGTCATCTCTGCTAAGTGAACGTCTCGTGTCAATAACTCTTCTTTCTTCACATTATTATTTGTATTATTAGTATATTATATATTTTTCCTTTTTACCCTAGTTTAACCTCTCCCTTTGTCGGTACTTGTACATGCCCCACGCCACCCGCACTTTCAGCACACGACCTGTCGGAAGATAATTTTTGACCTCCCAAGAACATGGATGATTAATCAGCTCAATACCAACCTTAAAGACGAGGCTCTTCCCGCGCGGTAGCCGAGTGGTTAAGGCAAGATGCCATGGCGCACTGGTTCGAGTCTCCGTTGCCAACCGAGCATCATGCGGTATTTGGGTAGCTACAATAAGTAGTGCCTCCAGGTTCAGAAAACTAGCTATAACGGCTGCAAGACTCGACATGCTGACCACATGTCACTCCTACAGTGACTGGATGATCGTCTACTTCTGTGATTAACATATATGGATGTGAGGTCAGCAGCCTTCTGGTAGGCAAGGGCCTTCTAGGTCTGTCGCGCCATGAATACCACTCACTCGAATATTCATGGTAAACAGGATAATTAGATGGGCAGGTGGATTGGTGGTATATTTGGTCCTTAAGGATTCCTGATATTTGTTTTAGAGATGAGATAAAATCCCGAAATAAACTTGCCCAACCGGTAATCGAACCCAGGCCCGCTGCATCTGAGGCAACATATATTATTATAAACAAGTGAATGGTATAAACCAAAGAGTACTGAAAGAAGATCGGCAATAAAACGATAAAAATATAACAAAGATAGGAACATTTAAATCAATAGTAACACGTGGAGCAGAGACTAAATCCTCTCACCGGAAGTGGACTATTTAACAAGATTTACTAGGCTCACTTAACTTGCACGGGTACTGGTGATGGTTGATCAAATGCAATAATTTCCTTATCTTTTTTTTTCTTCAATTTGTAACGAAGTTGTACTGGCAAGAAAAACAAATTATTTTTGTTGCAGAAAGTCCACTTTCTTGCTGCGTTTTCATATTTGTGATAACAGCGCTCCTTGGGTGTATTTTATGTTAAACTAGAAGTCCCGGCCACGTGTTGCTGTGGCTAAGGTATACGTTAAAAATTTAAATTAAGTTGCTGTATTTCCAGCCAAATTACTTAAAACTAATACTTACACACGAAATTAATAATATTGAAAATAAAATAAACACTGAACACTCTTAAATTATGAAATAATCAATATTTGTAATTCAATTGAAATTCGCGGTTGCAACAAAAAGCACAGCCTTCTGGATATCTCTATGTTAAATAATAAACCAATTACTTTACCAAATTACCTTACACCGCCATCTGTTACAAACGTATGGAACTCACAGATAATTACACCGCCATCTGACAGTTAATTATAACTCTTTGTTAAATAATAAGTAATTTGCAATAAAAATAATGCGACTATAAATTTAGTTATAAACTACCCTAAGTCTCAAGTTGGATCAAACTGCACACAGTGTGCAAAATTTTATTAAAATCGGTTCAGTAGTTTAGGATTCCATCGCGGACAAACAACGTGACACGAAATTTGTATATATTAAGATTGTAGAGGAAGTGTTTCCATTCAAGTTACCAGTTGTTATACGTAACACTTATCTGTATTTCAACAACATTTCTGAGTAGACAAAAGGTGAACGGATACAATGTGATCTGTGGTTCCATGAAAAGTGTCAAGTGCATTGGATGTGCTTACTCTAATTCATTGATTCATAGTGTTCTGCTCAAGAGCAGGTCTTTCACTGCAAACTCAGCATTCCTTTTTGTATCTGCATTCAAACCATTTATTTTAATATTGTCTATCATCTGATGTCTTTTTCTCCTCTAACTTACATTCCATCTAGAGCATCCTTCAGCAGGCAGTTTCTTCTTAGCCAGTGGCCAATGCAATTTATTTTTCTCTTCTTTATGAGTTCCAGCATTGTTCTTCTTTCACCCATTCTGTTTAGCACATCTTCATTTCTTACTTTTTCTGTCTATTTTATACGTTCCATTCTTCTCATTATCCACATCGCAAAAGCTTCGAGTCGCTTTTCCACATTCCGTCGTAATACTATCACGAAATTACCCCGAGTTCTTCTAATCTCCAGAAAAATAGATATATGATTGATGTCACATTGATATTAAAATAAAATATATATTGGACAACCAAGCATACTTATTTCAATCATATGTGCTTGACTTTAATATGATGATCTTGTAGAAGATGTGCGGGCTGTTGGCCGTGGTCTTGAGGCCGCAAGATCATGATAGTAACTCCGGCCGTCAAAGTCTAAGTCAATATACTAACCACAAATGTTGATAATATTAATAATAATAAGTATTATTGCAGCCAATGGCCATGTAGAAACAATTGTTTTCATGTCTTACAGAAGTCTGTTATCGATGTTCCTATGTTTTTACACTGTAATAGGTGATATCGGTCGCAGTGCGACCCACATAGTTTCCACTTGCACTTTTCTTCTGGGTTATGGAGCTTCACTATTGTGCATATCCTGTGGTGGAAACCATGGACCGCGACTGTTGTCACGGTGTGTCTGAGGTCGTATACGGCTGCTGTCCATTCCCTGTAGATCGTCGCATCCGTTGCGTAGAACTCAGACCATATCTGTTGTCTTTTCTCGTTTAGTTCCCTCAGCTGAGGGAACTAAATGTTCATAATATTAAGGTATAATAATTTAAAAGCTTAATATCATGAAATTAGCCGAGTTTGCTAAATAAGTTTTATCTTCGTGTAATAATGCGTTTTTTTACTTGTGTTTTTAGAGGTGAGCATTTATTATTTTACATGTATCAATTTTTCATATAAGATTAAAGAATTAAATTCTCCGAGAGGCGAATCTCATTAGAGGTATTCAACAGAACCAAGTGTTCCGTGCGGAATATTATCAATCAGTTATCTAATTTATAAAAAAATGTTTGTTTGTTCGTACTTCTTGCGCGGCCATACCTTTGATCCGATTGTGATGGGGCTTTCTGTAAAATGTTTAGGAGATTCCCGGGATGAACATAGGCTATAAGAGAGTTGTGATACTCAACTCCTACACCCTTCAAATCGCCCTTTGTAGTGGAAAACGTCAAAAAGTAGCTCTTCGGACGATTAAATGGCATACGCTGCCTAAACCATAACAAATACACAAAATTAATGTACACAGAATTGAATGTCTCGAAAAGCTCTACAAAAACGTCCGCGACAGCATATGTTTATCTCTTAAGAATAACTCACAATAACCATTTTTGTCTTTCATTGATGCCAAGAAGATCGAGACAAGTACGTAGATTCCTGTGCAAGCATAGCAGCACATGGAGGGTATTCTTTTACGGATAACTCACAATAACGAATTTTGTCTTTTAGCTCATTTATGCCAAGAAGATCGAGATAAGTAGATTCCCGGGCAAAACCGGATAAATCAGCACGGGAATCTTAAAATAATTACGATATACATTTATAATTATTTTTCATTTTAATTGTTCAACTAATCATAAGAAATACATTAATTTTTGTCTTTCAGCTCATTTATGCCAAGAAGATCGGGATTACTAGATTCCCGGACAACGCCGGGTAAACAGCACAGGGTATCTAAAAATAATTACGTTATACATTTACCTTTTACTTATTTAACTAAACATAAAACACATTAATTTTGGTATTTCAGCTCTATTATGTCAAGAAGATCGGGAAAAGTACATTCCCGGGCAAAGCCGGGTAATCAGCACGGGGTATCTAAAAAATATAAATTCATAATTATTTTCCCTTTTACTTATTCAACTAAACATAAAAGCACCTAATTTATTTAGGCGTAGCAGCGCACGCCGGGAATTAGCTAGTAATGTACAATTATTCACGAGAAATAATGAACATAATTCATATTTTCCCGTTTATGTAGTACAGTGAGTATCACTCGACCTGCGGCCGATAGCGGGATAAGTGACTGCAAGCATTGAGTCACCAACTCGCGCTGCCCACGCTAGTGGCCGCAAGTCGAGTGAACCTCACTGTATTATTTTCCATTATTAAAAGCAGCATTTCATATCTGAAAATTAAAAAATCCACAATTCTTTCCTAAAATTCATAAAATATAGACAATTACAATGGTATTGTCTACCAGCCTCATGCGCTAGTGGTCAGCGTTCATGACTACAGTTAATTAGATCCCGGGTTCGATTCCAGGTCAAACCATAGGCATTTTTCCTTAAAAGGAATTATTTGTGTGGTTGCCCGTGGTCTGGAATTTAGGTTAACAAATGTGCTTGTGCTTCATCATCCGCCTTCCAGGTGCCCCAACCTAACAAATGGATTGCAATTCCGTCAGTTCCAGGGGAGAAATCCAGAAATGTCATAAAAAGCAACCTGGTGTCATTAGACAAACGAAATGGCATGGTCAAGTCAGAAGAATGCGGGAGCACTCTCCAGGGAAGAGAAAGGGTTCAGAGGATTAGAAGATCAATGGTGGAGATTGGATTAGAGGAAGCTGATTGGGAAGACAGGAATTAATTATGGAAAAATTGCTTAAACTATAGATACAGAAAAATATACAGTACGTTGTAAACATGTTCTATAAAATTATTATTATTATTATTATTATTATTATTATTATTATTATTATTATTATTATTATTATTATTATTATTATTTATTACCCTTGTGGGATTGTTAGTCCCCCATCGGGCGCCTCCTCAGGTGGTGGATAGGGGAATGCTTCCCAGATGTGGGTGGTATCGGGGAAATGAAATACCTGATGCGAACCAAAACTAACAGCTACTGCCTTGTAGTTCAGTGTTGATTCACTAAAGGCGAGAGGAAGACAACCTTGATTACAAATTACCTGGTCTTCCAGGTTGGGGGTCGTAGCAATGAGCCAACTCCTCATTCTACTGAAAAAATATACAATGCTGAAAAACCTTTTGAAGGAAGGAGATGCTTTAGACAGGAACCTCTGGCGACAAATCACTGGGTTGAAGGAGAAACACCGTATTGTGGAATATTCATAATAAAAAAAATATTATTATTATTATTATTATTATTATTATTATTATTATTATTTGTATCGCCATGATCTTGTGATAACGTTGTTGCATCGCAACGCAGTGGACTCGACTTCGATCCCCGGTCGGGGAAAGTTTTCTGGGTGAGATTTTCGGGGTTTTTCCTCGCCTGTATTTTAAATTCCGGGAAACTTGTAGGACTAAATAGTCCTCGAACACTTTATGATCTTCATAATCTTATCATATTCGCCGTTTTTACTATGGATGTGTGAGTGTATAGCGTGTCCTTTATTAAATGTTCGTGCTGTCCCGGAGGTCGTCCCGGCATTGAACCGATCCTTATTAGGGGAGTTCCTCTTACCCTTGTAATATGTATGTGGTCAAGAGTTTAAATATCTTTTTCGACAGGTGATGTGTCTTTATGTCCCGATTGGCCTGTGGCACGTAAAAGTACCTAAGAAAGACAGGTTACATTGGGAATAAGAAATAATAATAATATTATTACAATTATGATGTGTGGTCATATCTCATCAGCGAAGGTGTTGCTATTTAGTAATTGTGCTGTGTCCTGTATCAGGCACGGATTTCCCATGGCTCTGGGGAGGGGAGGTGGTCGTACCATCCCGTCCAGAGGCAATCTGAAGAATACTCGTCTTAGCGAGCCAGCGCTTTTATTCGTAAAATTGATTTATCCAGAGCACAGCCATATTCCTCTATAACTTCTAAACTCGCAAGAATATTGCAATGAACGGTATCGAAGCACAAGCACGTGCAAAGGGTGTTAAGTCCAAATGGTTTGTCATGTCGAGTATTTTTCAAAAAATAGACTCATATTTCAATCCCATTTTTAAAAAAAAAGTACAATTTTGGACTTAACTTTTATGCAACAAACACACACACACACACACACACACATATATATATACATATCCATCCATCATCGGTGAAGGATGATGATAATGATAAGGATGATGGCCATATGATTTCGGGGATCGTTTGGGCCTTAAAGTTTTCCTGACATTTGTCTTACAGGTGAGGAAAAATCCCGATAAAAACCTCACCCAAAAAAACTGCTCCGACCGGGGATCGAACCCGGGCCCGCTGCGTGACAAGGCAGCACGCTACCTCGAGACCACAGCGGTGGATATATATATCCAATAGCATCAGTTTCATATATTCTAGATTGTATGGTCAGTTAGATGAAACAAGAGGATATATAATGAGCAGATAATTTTATCAGTCCACCGCTGTGGTCTCGAGGTAGTGTGCTGACTTGTCACGCAGCGGGCCCGGGTTCGATCCAGGTCGGGACAATTTTCCTGGGTGAGGTTTCATTCGAAGTTTTTCCTCACCTGTAAGACAAATATCAGGATAATTTAAGACCCAAACGGTCCCCGAACATCAGGCCATCATTACCATCTTCATCACCCATCATATAATTAGGGCAGAGTAACCCCGCCCATCAGGCGCCCCAACGCCAGAAGTGGGTTGCAATACAATGTATAATGCCAGGAGAGAAATGTTGAAATGACAAACTAGTGGCATTGAAAAAAAATAATTTGACCAATTATAGGCCTAACTGTTTCTTTGTCCAAATTGGAAAGTCCGATGACGGCTGATTTTAATACTAAAAGCCCAGCTGAGAGAGATGGCCTTCACGTCAGGCTCTCAATAATGTGCTGATAAGGCCTGGTATATCTTATAAAAATAATTTAATAACTTTGCCAAAAAAGAGAACTTAACTAAAATAAATAATAGTTATAGAAAAATAAAAAAACACGCTTTATTAGAAAACTGAACTAAAAAATGAAAGATAATTTTAATTTCTAACACGCTTGGGATAAAATTAAAGTGGTCAACAAAAAAATCATCTCCAACACATCTGGAATTAAACTAGAGTTATCAACAAAAAGAAAATAATTTTACCATCAAAAGCGTGGGGTGCTCTATGTCAATTAATATATTTGATAATAAACAGGTATTGGTAAAAGTAAAGTCTCTAAGAAGAAAATGTAAAAATCATAAAAAGCACCCCACGCTTTTCATGGTAAAATTATTTTCTTTTTGTTGATAACTCTACTTTTATTCTATATGTGTTGGAGATGATTTTTTGTTGACCACTTTAATTTTATCCCAAGGGTGTTGGAAATTAAAATTATTTTTCATTTTTTAGTTCGGTTTTCTAACAAAGCGTGTTGTTTTACTTTTTTAAAACTATTTTTTATTTTTTAGTTTTAATATTTTATAAATAAAAATGTAAATATCTTTAAATTCGACACTATTGTAGTGTGAGCTAAAAGTAATACTCTTCTAAAAAGAAATCCTCCCAGCCGGATTTGAACCAGCGACCTATGGATTACTAAAATTACATACCACTAGTGTTCACCGCTCTACCAACTGAGCTCTTACAACGATTGACTAAAAAGTCAACAATTCCACAACCTATTATACCAATTTTCATTTTTTTTTCTTATGATTCTGGCCAGGATTTTAGAAACAAAATATGAAATTATTGTATTGTCACGGGTCCTTTACAAGTATACAATGTTTCAAGTCGATCCAATGTTTCTAAGTGGATGAAAATCGTGTTCAATGATTCCGTTACATAGATACATAGACACTTCTTTTGATTTTCTGACGATTCTGGCCAGGACTTTAGAAACAAATAAGAAAATATTGTATTGTCACGGGTCCTTTACAAGTATACAAAGTTTCAAGTCGATCCAATGATTTTAAGTGTGTGAAAATCGCGTTGAAAGATTCCGTTACATAGATAAATAGATAAAGGTCAAGCTAATATAAAGCGTGTAAAAAGAAGTTATGCATAATTTGTTTATTAATCCCATATAATAAAGAAGTCTTACTTCTAAATCAGTTTTTAAAATCTCCGTGGAAAGACAGGCCTAAGAGTCTCTTACCTTATTATCTGGATGCTGGCCTCACATCCACACGGAGGTGGACGATCATCTAGCCAATGTAGGGGTTACATTTGGTCGACATGTCGGGTATCCAGCCGTCATAACCTGGAGCGTCTACTTATTGTAGCTACACAAATTCTCATGATGCTGGGTCGACATAAGTTCCACACTGGCCGAAATTCCATGAGATTTTTTTTCTCCATGAGGATTCAAAACAAGGCAAGTCTCCTAGCTCCGCACCAAGGCATCATGCCTCAATCTGCTTGGTAACTGCGCGGGACTTAGAAGGACCTAGATTCACTCTAAAATTCACGCTTTTAAAAAATGATTGCCTATAGGCTATGCTAAATAAATAATAAAAAGTGTGTTCATGTTTACACTCTTTGAGGAGTAATATACGACACAGCGGAACGTTTACCTCCAGTCATAGCAGCACAGTTGATGCGTCGCACGACATAGATACTAACCATGTAAAGTCAGGAACAAATAGCAAATGAAGCACTTACATTGTTAATCAATACTAATATCCCCGCATACAGACATTAATTGAAACTGACAGACTGACGTGAAGCGAGTGTATGCGGGATGACACGGCATTAGTTCGAAAATCATCCAAAAAACGAAGCAGATGTGTCGGTTGATACAGATACGAATTGGACATTGCCCTGTGTTTTCCTGGTTTTCAAAGTAATCTGAAAGCAATATGTTCCTTTAATAATGTCACTAACTGAAATTACTTTATATTGTGTTTTGTTTCAAACAGGACACCATTAGCAAGGCAGCAGTTCATTACGTCATGTCAAACTAATAGGCCGATAGCACCTTCTGATAGACGTTGTGTTTAGTCATAAAAACTTTACTTACTTACTTACTCACTGGCACTATGGAACCCGTAGGTTCATGGCCGCGCGGACATAAGCTCTCCATACATCCCTATCCTGAGCTAATGTTTTCCAATCATTCCCTGTATAATCTACTTCCCTCAAATCATAGTCAATGTAATTCTCCCACCTCATTCTTGGTCTACCAACTGGGCGTTTTCCCTCTGGCTTTCCTACAAGAAGCTTCCATGCAAGTCTTTCATTCCCCATACGTGCAACATGTCCTGCCCAACGCAGTCTACGAGACTTAACTGTTCTTATTATATCTGGCTTACTTATTTAAATGAGTGAAAATATCCGTAGTTGTGGTTACCCTCGCGAGTTGCCGTATGCTTCAGACTAAAAAAAGAAAACATGAAACACTTTTGGTAAGTAATTCTGATTGCTGAAAAGGGAGTACGCTCAGGGTTTGTTTTATCAGCTGCTGAAATAAGGTGGTTTTCAGCTCCTGATTCTGTGTCTTGAAAAATCTCTCTCTTCTCAATTTGCGAAACCAAATAATACACCTAACCACTGGATCTTTCGAACCAGTAGGTTCCTGACCTCACAGATATAAGCTCTCCATACATCCCTATCCTGAGGTAATATTTTCCATTCATCCCCTGCATAACCCACTTCCCTCAAGTCACGGTTAATATTATTGCCGCACCTCTGCCTACTGGGCGCTTTCTTACAAGGAGTTTCCATGCCTTGCCCATCGGAGTCTACGAGACTTCTCTCCTCTTATTATGTCTGGTTTGCAATAAAGATAATATGGGTCACTGTTATCCAGTTCCCTCCATTCACTTTTCTGTTTATCTCTCTTTGGTCTAAAAATAATGTACAGATTTCGTAATATTTTAACTTCACAGATGGAGTTTTGAACATATATCAAGAGAAGATTTATTTCGGTGAACTGAAGACCATATGGCTTTCGTACCGCAATGCAGTATACAGCAGGAAGAACAGTGTTTATTGGAATCAGAATCAATATATTCAGGTAAACAATGAAAGTAACGGGATGACGACATATTATACTTCAATAATACAAGCAATAAATTAAATCGCAGAAATAAATTAAACATAGGCTCACATGCTATTATACTTTACAGGGACTCTTGTCATCCCAACTTCTCTAAAAGAACTTTTACATAAAATATATAAATCGGATATTTTGAAAATACATTACATGGACGCTTACTTCAAGGGAGGAGTATTTTAGAACAAAGTTCTCAGGAAATGTGTGGACCAAAGAGAGACGAACAGACAGGTGAATGAAGAATACCACATAAAAGTGGGAAACATGATTTATGCAGGAAACCAGATACAATAACAACTAGGTACGGCAGACTGCGATGGGCAGGACATATGGCAAGAATAGGGAATTGAAGAGGGACTTGGAAACTTGTTGTACAAAAGAGAGAAAGAACCAGTAGGTAGGCAAAGAATGAGGTGGGAGAATGACATAAACCATGTTTTGAGGGCTGTAAATTTTACAAAAAGTAACTGGAAAACATTAGCCAAAGTATGGCTGTATGGAGAGCTTATGTCCGCGCGACCATGAACTCCCGGGTTCGATAGTGGCTGTGAGTTAGAGCTTTATATTGATTTGTTAAAATTAATCACACATTTTAAATCTACAAACTGACTATCCAGTCCTTTTTTTAATGTCTTTCTTTCTCGTTTTCTTTCGTTTACACTGTTATTCCTTTTTGTTTTACCTTTGTTAACCTTTTTATCTTATTCACACATACAAAGACAAGACAGGACACACACCCAAACCCAAGATGGAAATTTAAAATCCCCTACCCCGCCTGGAATCGAACCCGGGTCGCCGGAGTGGAAGGTAGGGACTCTACCGACTACGCCACGGCGACGGACACCCCTCACTTCCAACTGCCTCTGCTACTAACAAGTGACTGTAGACAGGGTAATAAACATCAAATGTGGGTTTTCATCAAGTATTGAAAAAACTTGCGTGACGCAGGAAGTCCAATTTATGGTCAGAATTTGCTGGAACGCGGTAAACGTATTCCTTTTTAATTAAATCGCACGTATCAAGTTACTTTGCGAGAAAAATAAACATGGCGGCCACCAGAATATAGAGCTGCTTCCGTATGAAGTAAATGTTGAATCTGGATGGCGATAATATTTTGCTAAGATTGAAATGCGGTCAATACAGCATCAAGAAACGGTAACCAGTAAAGTAGGTTAAGTATAAGGCACTGCGTGTCCTTTAAGTAGAATCTGAAATGACACACTTTCTTTAAAACATAAACCAATACGACTAAGTAGAGGAAAGATTATTGTCTAAGAAGCGTAAGTTTCCCGTTGAATGTCGTCTTTTTGAAGAAAATATACAAATTTACTCCTGCGTGCTGGGGATTTGACGTACAAATTGTAATGCAACGCACATTTAGGTCAATCAAAACTTAAGAAAAGAGGAGAATACTTTGAAGCTGATTATCCTCCATCTTAGTTTAACCTCTCATTTTATAAGTACTTTTTACATGTCCCACGTCACCCGGACCTTACAATGGGACGACCTCTAGGGAGAGAGATTTTTAAACTTTGGATCGCACACACACATATATATTTTTTACCTCACTAGGACGTGGAGGGCCTCCCCGAATAAGTGACCATTTCAATCTAACACCTCCTCCGAGACAACACGAAAAATTAAGACGTAACACACCATCCACTCACACATTAATTCTAAATTAGGCGAATATGATGATGATTATGATGCACAGATGATTTTCGAGAACCGTTTGGACATTACATTTTCCTGAATGCGTCTTATTTATAAGCGAGAAAACCCCCAGAAAAAGAAAACCATCACCCAGGAAACTTGTCCCAACAGGGTATCGAATCCGAGACAGCTGCGTACGTGACAGCGAAGTTACCCCGAGACAGCATCGGATTATTAACACTCCAGAAGAATGATTAAACTGGCCAATATGATTATTGTCTCATGAGTACCAATAGTTGTACTTAATGCAGTTTCTTTTCGTATTTTCAAATATGTATTCGGAATTTCTCCATCACCCACAGTTTTTTATTTCAATTTCAATTAATGAATTTAAATAATTATTTTTAATAAACTTTTTCGTCCATTTGTCCATTGTAGAATAAAACCAAATGAGCTAACTCAAATGATTTCAGCTATGGAAAAGAGATATCAAGGCAAATGGAATCCTAATATACTGGCCGATTATTGTTTGACCATCAAGAAGGAGGCTCCACAGGCGAAATATAGCAGAAAATCGTCATTTCTTACTTTCTAGGTGAGTCCGAATGTTCGAATATTGTGTAGTTACGAATATAGAAAATATTAAAGTGTTTGAAATTATAAATTCCTGTCTCTCGGAAACCTTGCGTGATGGAGAAAACCCGATATCATATTTAAATTCATCAGAGAGAAAAAACCTATCAGAATCACACATTTTTCTTTCTGAGACAAAAAAAAAGTTTATTTTTTTGTTGCTCAGTGTTACAGTACGACATGAAGTGGGGCAGTGATACTTTTGTTCACATTTCTATGTTCCGATCAGATTAGCAATTCTCTCAATATAAAGTAGGTCTACATTAAAGTGGTGACAATGTGTCCATGCCAGTACTTCCCCGTGTGCTCCCTAAAGTGAGTTATTTAACCAAGCTAATTAAATACCCTTATATCCCTACAGATGTAATCGAGTGACAAGTAGTTAGTTCATCGTTTCAATGTCATATCTATTACTTCGTGAGAAAGTTGGATTAAATTTCGCTCAGTCTATAATTAAGGCTAGAGGTTCTTTAGCGATCCTCAAAATCTTCGGATTTGGGACCCAAAACTTAAAACCCTTCCCGGAGGATTTGTCCGTTCGATTTTTCCATTCTAAAAATATCTATCGACCACAGATTCGATTCTAACCCGGGCCAGAGACAATAACTTAACCCCTAGATTACCTAGACGGATGAAAATATATCTAGTGCCAGGTTATTATGAACAAATATTCACACATACTTTCTTCATGTTCTGTACTCTCCGTTCTCAGTTGTTATACAGATTAGCAATGACACTTTTATCATTCTGCACATTGCATTTTTAAGACTATTTAACTCATACCCCAAACGGGAGTCAATGACCAATCGCGTTCCAATGAAACTTGTTTTACAACCAATCACAGTCGTGTTTCACCTCGATAATTGCCGAATTGTGATTACCAAAATAAATAAAGTTCCTCCTTGTTTCATTTTTTCTCCACTAGGGCGCATTCTTACAATATTGTGATCCTATTTTTTTGTAAATAGTGTGATAAATTTGCAGTGATGAACAAATGAAACAAATATTTCTTATTTGTTTTCAAACATCGCCGTTTACATTAAATATATAAATATTTTAAAATAACTATATTTAAATAATGATTTGTGAGTAAACAGCTTAATTTTATTCGTTAAATAGACCTAACAAATGCCACTCTTGTTTTTCAAATCCTCTAGATAAATTGAAAATCGCTCGTTGCATTACTTATGATATGTTAGTCACAAACTTAAAAAGCTAACAAAAATACTCGCCCTAACCCAATGTTTGTTCTTTTCGTATTGGTTTGACGGCGATGGTTGTGTACGAGAACAGATTCACCAGTGACTGAGATAAACATTAAAAGAAGATTCATTGTGAGTGGATACTGTGACTGATTATTTGTGGAAGGAAATAAAGTGTTTTGTGAGATTTTAAACAGCGTCGGTGTGTTCGTTTACGCCGAAATAACATAGAGGGAAAATCCTGGCCATCCTTGACAATATTTTAAGTCTTCATTCACTGATACAGGAGGATGGGAATAACTTGCCCAGTAGAGGCAGCGGACTAGAAACACATATCATGTACAGCCTTTGAATTAATTAATGGCGCACAGATAATTTTCAAGTCTCAGAACGAAGCCACTGCGCATGATCAGAGATCAGCTGTTTGGTTCACAAGTATACAACTATTTGAGAAACTAAATCCGTTCTATTACGTTGTGTATCGTGCAATAGAAAGCAATTTCGTGTAGATAAGTAGTGCGGTAAATACTGAAAATAAAACAAAGCAAAAGAAATAAAACAAAATAAAGAAAATTAACTGAAATAAGGGCGAGAGAGAGAAAAAAAAAAGCATGACAGCAGGATCGAACACGAAACCTCATGCACGGGAAAGAGAAGCTCCCTCCACTAGACCACAACCATCTCTCCTAGAAATTGTCTGTATGAAGCGATGCAGTACTCCAGGACTTACTTGTATAATGAAATTAGATGTTAACTTCATTTAACGCTTTATGTATTAGTAATGGAAATAAATAATTTTATTATGCCATGTGTTTTGTAAACAATGTAATGAGATGTTACAATCGTTACTCATTTCCTATATATAATTGAGCTGTTTCCTTTAATATATTTATTTCCACATATTCCATTCCACAGTAATTCTGCCCGAGGGCAGGTCTTTCACTACAATCATAGCATTTTCATGCTAAGCTTTGCAGCTTTACTAGGGAATTCTAGGTGTGGTAGCTTCCCGTGTCTTTCCACACCGGTGAAGAATGATGATGATGATGATAAGGATGGTGATGTTGGCCGGATGATTTTCGGGGACCGTTGGGCCCTAAGCTTCCTGATATTTATCTTACAGTTGAGGAAAAACCCCGAAATAAATCTCACCCAGGAGCTTGTCCCGACCGTGAATATTTCCATATATATAGAAATTTATTTATATAATGAAGTCTGGTAACATGTAGACATTATGAAAATTAACGACGTTATTAAATAAAAAATCTACCTGACCAGAATCGAACGTGGGACCACGTCGTCGGAAAAAAAAGCATCTTACCGACTGCTCCACTGAAGCGAACGATACGAATGCTGCATGAAGAGAGACTCACACCGTCCGCTTTATACTCAAACGAGTCAGAACATGTAACAACGTACTGGTGTGAATCGTTCTTGAAAACTCTTAAACTTTTCATCATCAAGAGTCGCGCCATCATTTTTTTCAAAGGCTGTACGTATATATGTGTGTGCATGAGGCTACCAAGGCCGGAATAGGATAGAAATGTCTTGCTAGTATGGCGAGCGAGACGACATAAGACCAGATTCAGAGCGTACAGTTCGGAAATCATGTAAAGTGTAGCACGATACGCCAATTTAAAACTTTTACAAAAAGTAGGGTAAATATGCCTATTTCGTTTCAATTCGTTTTAAACAGCAGTTCTTGAATTATCCAGACGTGGCATAAGCTTTCTTCTTCCTATTTTATCCCCGCATTTTGAAAACCAATACAAAAGCTCAAAAGCCATCGTGATATTGAAAGAAGTTCATGTATTTTTCTCTCTCTCGTGACTGTCCTTGAATAAATGTTCTATATTTTGGGTGTCTTTTTAATAGTTATGTAACATTCTAATATTGTATTTTAATATCAACTGAACCAACTGATACACGAGTCTTAACAATATAAAAGGATTATAATGGACGGCAGCTTCTGCATTTTCGATTTTTTTGTCATTTTTCGTATGATATGGCTCTCTCTCTCTCTCTCTCTCTCTCTCTCTCTCTCTCTCTCTCTCTCTCTCTCTCTCTCTCTCTCTCTCATATATTTAACCGTGTGAACGTAGCCAGTAAGAAGAAAATTCTTAAGAATATTAATAAGCTTTCACATTATTTACATTACGTAGAAATAAGTTATATTAAATTAAATATTTTATTCAGACCTTTAATAATTAAGACTATAGCGTTTAAGTAGACATTTTATTGTAACCAATTTCCTAAAATAACGTATTCCTTCATTGGTCGTTAAATTATTGAGGTTCCCTGTATTTTCAATTCTCGTTGCTATTCCTCTACAAATTTATTATTATTATTATTATTATTATTATTATTATTATTATTATTATTATTATCCACTGCTGTGGTCTCGGGGTAGCGTGCTGCCTTGTCACGCAGCGGGCCCGGGTTCGATCCCCGGTCGGAACAGTTTTTCTGGGTGAGGTTTTTATCGGGGATCTTCCTCACCTGTAAGACAAATGTCAGGAAAACTTTAGGGCCCAAACGGTCCCCGAAATCATATGGCCATCGCAATCATCATCATTCATATTCATCTTAGGTTAAGCTTAGGTTTAGGGACTCTCCTGGCGCACCATTATCATCATCATCACCCATCATATCATCGGGGCAACGTAACCCCGCCTTTCAGGCGCCCCAACCTCAGAAGTGGGTTACAAGTACGCCATGCCAGGAGAGAAACCAGGAATGTCGAATGATAAACCTGGGGCATTTGAAAAAAAAATTATTAAAGTTTTTAAGTGATCCTACTACTACAGGCCACAGGAGACCCTTGGGGTAGTAGGAGGTTAATGATCCCACTTTTTCATAAGTAATGCCACGAGTGATTTCCAAAGTATCGATAAATTCACGACTCACTGAGGAGTGAATTTAACTAGAGAATTTGGAAATCAAGAGTGGCATTTGTTAGGACTATTTAACGAATAAAATTAAGCTGTTTACTCACAAATCATTATTTAACTATATTTATTTAAAATATTTATATATTTAATGTAAACGGCGATGTTTGAAAACAAATGAGAAACGATAGGTACGCTTCTACTGCTTCTTTTGTTTATCACTGCAACCAGATCATATTATTTATTGCCAAGGAACGCAATATTGTAAGAATGCTCTCTAGTGGAGAAAAAATGACACATCAAACTGTATATTAATTCATTTCTGATGTCGTATGATGTAAATATGACAATTATATTTTTTTTGATTGTTACCTGGGAAAAAATACATTTAAGAAAGTGCAAACAGTGGTTTCTTGTTTTGGTGGTATAATCAATTGCTACAAATGTTTTATATTAACTCCCGCATGCGGCATGTGTTGACATTCATGCACTATATATACAATCTGGTAGCCGTATTTCTCACGGGCTCAATCACTGCAAAATAATGGTCAGACCTGTTCAGAATATTAAAAAGGAGGAGCTTTATTTAATATGGTAATTATAACACTGATAAATATTTCGTGAAACACGACTCTGATTGGTTGTAAAACAGAAATCATTGAAACGTGATTGGCCACTGAGTCCCATTTGGGGCATGAGTTAAATAGTCTAAAATATTACATTTGAACAAAAAATGTAAAAAGTTATCACGGGATTAGGCAACCTTAGCCTATATAAACAAGACAAACTACAAGCTTACGTTCATGGAAAGAAACAAAGTGCTGAAGTCACAGAAGCTGATCGTATTCTGGCCTTTGTACACTAATATGTAGGTATGTATGTGCGTGTGTGTGTATGTGCGTGTGTATGTATGCATGTGTGTGTATGGCAAGCATATGACGTATAAGTCACAGCCCGCAGAGACAGGCCATGACCTGGAAACTTGGTGTGAATAATTTAGCATTTACTGACAACTTTCGAGTCACTTAACAGCGACCTACACTAATCGATACACAATAAAAACAATACTTGAATAACAAGTGAAACTGAAAAATACTTAATTATTTGCTGTAAAGATACAAGTTGCTACACGACAGCTCAGAAACAATAAATAGTCACATTAGTAGAGATTAGTTCGCATTTTAAGATCCTAATTCGAAAAGTCCATTGTATTACCGGACTTCTGTTTGATGGAATGTTTCATATTAAATCTACTCTACGGTCATATGTAGTCTGTTATGATGTTCCACATCAAGCTCTACACGCATGACTCATACCTCTATTTATTTGGGCTGGGCCTAAGGGCTAGAGGAGAGGTATAACCCTCCTTTGGTCCTATTCTGCACTCATGCTCGGAGTCATATGAGTGTGCCCCATTAGATCAGATTACTTTTTACCTAACATGAGATGAAATGGCGTGATGAGGAGGGGAGAGGTGTGGAGAGTGTAGGGATGATGAAATTCGGGAACAAGAAGAAACCCCGGGAATATCTCGGTGTGGCATGTTATGTAACGGTCATAGCAATGAAAAAGGTTTAGAAAACAAAATTAAGAGACCTCTGACCAAAATTTGTTTGCCTTTGTTTATATAAGTATTGTGTCTTTAATGCCTAACCTGTTAAAGAGCGTCTTTAGAAATATAAAGCAACTGCGCAATACAATCGAATAAGTCCACTGTGAGTTGTTATTGAACAAGATTCGTCCGTCAAAACAATTTTACTAAATGAAATCCCGTCGCGCAGGAACTGCGAAACTAAGAGAATTCCTAAGCAAGTCCAATTTATCGTCCAAAATATTTCTTTCTTCAGTTAATCCTGAAAAAAAACGTAATTGCTTATGCCAGCGTATTTAAATGTCGGATTGCAGTGAAAACAAACCATGAATGCCTCTAAGTTATTATCGCCTCACTATAATGCTTAACAAGCGGCTCGCTTTGTTTCTCCGCAGCTGTTATACGAGTATGTTATTAAAATACAAAGGTCTCGACTGCCGCGACTACCACGATGTTGCCACATTGCTATTCTTCCCTCAGTTTCAATTAAGACTCGGAACGATGTGGAACATTCGATCCAGTTATAAAATTGTGTACCGTAATTAATGGCATAATTATCAGTGATTTATTGTGATATGTAGCTAGAATAATAATACAATATCTACATATTATATTAGTTTAATATAGAAGTGATTTCAACATGTGGCTGCCGTGGGAAAATATTTCAGATCGAACAGTTAATAATAATAATAATAATAATAATAATAATAATAATAAATAATATTTTTTTATTATTATTCCGGCTTTTACAATGAATATACATTTTTCCGGTACCCATGTTCACAGTTAACTACACATTTGATTCTACACATTTTTCCATTCTTGTCTGTTCATCCATATATCTTCTTCTATTCCCCATTCCCTCTTAGTTTCATTGATTCCCTGAATCCACGTAATATTTGGTCTACCCTTCTTTTTTCTTCCCTGTGGTTCCCAATCCATGATTATCTTAGGTAGTCTTCCTTCTTCCATCCTTCTAATGTGTCCGTACCAATTTAATTGTTTCTTCTTTATATAATCTAATATTGAATATTGTACCTGCATTTTTTCTTTTATATATGAATTTCGGATTTTATCCTTCCTGGATATTCTTGAAGTACGTCTCCAGTAGTCCATTTCAGTGGCGAGTATTTTTTTTTTTTTTTCATTTGTGCATTTAAAGCCACACATCAGCTCCATAGGTAATAATGCTTCTGATTATTGTATTAAAAATATTTTTTTTTGTTTCTTTGAAGATATGTTTGTCCCATACTATTCCATTTAGAGCAGATATAGCATACTTTCCTATATTGATCCTGTTTCTTATATCTGTTTCTTGTTTTCCATCTTTAGTAATTTTAATTCCCAAATACTTATATTCTTCAGTGTATTTAATTGTCCCTAAATTTCTTCTAGTATTAAATCTTGAGGAAGATCCCCTATTGTCATATATAATAATAATAATACTAATAATAATAATAATAATTAAAAATAATAAAATAATAAATATAATATTTTCAGCATTATTTTGTATGAATATTAATTTTATGTAGAACTACAAGCTATATAATGTTGGAATTAAATTATTTAATTAATAAATACGTATATAATTTTAATTTTAATTCTAAAAACTTACACAATACCAAATAATAACATAAAAATTAAATAATAACATAAATAATCAATGTCTTCTGTCCTTGTGTAATAAACGCCCATAGCGCTATGAAAAACGTGAAAACACCGCATGTTAAGCATTGCTGCGCGGCAGCCGCTTTTATATAAACTGTTAACCATCAGAGTGAGACAATAAAATCACCTGTTACATAATTTGACGCATATTTAAATATGTTCTGCCCTCATTGCTCTCGTGGACAAAATATTTTAAACAGATTATGTATAAACTAGTACCGCTGTGGTCTCGAGGTAGCGTGCTGCCTTGTCACGCGGCGGGCCCGGGTTCGATTCCCGGTCGGGACAGTCTCCTGGGTGAGGTATTTTTCGGAGTTTTTCCTCACCTGTAAGACAAATGTCAGGAAGTTCAGGGCCCAACGACCCCCGAAAATCATCCGGACATCATCAACATCCTTATCATTATCATCAATCATCACCGGTGTGGAAAGCAACGGGAAGCTACCTCCCTATAATTCCTTAGTAAAGCTGTAAAGCTTAGCACGAAAATGCTATGATTGCAGTGAAAGACCTGCCCTCGGCAGAATTACTATAGAATAGATTGTATAAACTATCATTCACAGTCGTAACACTTTGTAAGAAAAAATAGATATTTTTTACACTTTTCCCGGCCCACTGGTTTATACAGGTGGTAGTGGGCCCTGGTTCGATACTCAACGGGGTTCCAAATTTTAATTCTAAGATCTTCAATCTTAGAAAAAGAATTAATAGTGGTGGATAGTACACCACATGTCGGGAGGTAGTACGATACTGTTGACATGGTTTCGTCCGTCGGATAATCTTGGTATTTAACATTTTCCAATACTGTTATTTGAACACAGTTCCAATAATGGATCATATTATAATGAAAAGAAAAATTAATGCGTGAACCAGGAATCGAACCATGGACCTCTAGTTCTCCAGACTAGTGTGCAGCCCACTACACCATTCCACACCGGGCACAAACGCTAACAATTCTTTCCACATATACAAATCTACAATTCTCGTTTCGTCCGCTGTCAGGTAGATGACACTGCCATCGCCAACGGCCGGCATCATCTAGAAGTATCTATATTTGAGAATTTTACACCACCACTGTTCGATTCCTGGTACACGCATTAATTTTTATTTTCACAATATCATTATAATATTATAATATGGTCCATTATTGGAACTGTGTTAAAATAACGGTATTGGAAAATGTTAAATAACATCGTTTACTACTTATAAAAGTGGTGGTGTAAAATTCTCAAATATAGACACTTCTAGGTGATTCTTCGCGATGGCAGTGTCATCTACCTGACAGCGGACGAAACGAGAATTGTAGATTTGTATATGTGGAAAGGAATTATTAGTGTTTGTGCCAGGTGTGGAATGGTGTAGTGGGCTGCACACTAGTCTGGAGAACTAGAGGTCCACTGTTCGATTCCTGGTTCACGCATTAATTTTTCTTTTCACAATATCATTATAATATTATAATCTTGGTAGTCCCCTTGGTGCTTTACGACAAGAGTAATCTGCCATACTAACATATCTATTGTGAAGTCTGTGGCAGACAGGGGCTATGGTTGGTAGTCCTCCTTATAAGTCCGATGGACTCGTGGAACAAGAGTGAGATTTGTCAGTATTATTATCTGAAGGGGCACATAAACAGGGAGTCTTGGGCGTCTAAAACATTCTACCAAGTAAAAATGATATCGTCGAAATATTTATTAAAAAGCAGCAGCAAGAGTGGTTAGTATCGTTTAGCTCAATTGTATTTATACGCTCTTTTCCAGGTTCAATTTATTGATCTCTTCTTTGAATTGTGTGTTTTGATATTAATTATATTTCCTGGTATTATATGTTTTGGATATTTTTTTCCTTAACTTTGAACGTTATCGTTGTGTAGGTTTCAATCGTGTGCCTGATTAAAAATAACTAGCTCCGACACAATTCCAATGAATTTTATAAGGAAGGTACTATGTTGGACCAGTTGGATTGTAACAAAAATCGGAGAGTATGTTAATTAATTGAAATTAAAGTTAGTCATTTTGCTGCAAATTTAATAAAACTCGTGTTATTTGTCATTCAATTTCAATCGCGTTTCATTGACCGGTTCGTAACGGCACGGATGCTAATTGCAGCTGGTTTCAAGCACGTGCGCTACTAGCTATAGCGGTGCGAAGAACGTAAATATGAGTTTATCTCCTTGTTAACATTTATTACTTTATACAGATAGCAGAGCACTGTAAACTTTTTTTTCGTTAAATGTAAGGCGAATATGTCCAATGTGCGGGAGCTCAGAAGACGAGATACATATATTAGGAAAATGCAACGATTTAGAATATTAGAGGCGTCAGTTATTACCGGAAAGATTTCTAAATTCAAATCGTGAAAGATTGGCATGCTACGAGTTAATGATAAATCCAGAAAATTGGATAAACTTGGGTAAATTTCTGGACAAAACGCGGAAAATAAGAACAACACTCATTCATGAATAAATACATTTTTTTTTAAGAATAAGAATAAATTTTATTTACAAATAAATGTTACATACAGTACTCAAGTGCTCGTGCTCGGGTGCAGTTCAGTTACATGAATAATACAAATAGAATATATACATTTAAAGTTAGGGGCAGTTTCATTTTTACATAAATTATGACACATACAAATAAAAAATAATAATGTATTGGGAATAAGATTTATTCTAACAAAAGAATTAATGCAATGGAGAATGATATACATAAAATAGTATAAATCATATGATGTGATGGATTATAATCAATAATACAAAAGAAAGTAATTAGTAATTCAAAATGCAATACCATTAATTCTTAATAATTCTACATAACTTAATTAATGTGTAATGTTATTGCATTATTATGTTATGTAATATTATTGTGTTTTCTTTTTGTTTTTCTTTATACTATTACCAAATATTACTTTATTGTAACGGACTGCCAACAGCACGTATGGCTTACTGCCCGTGCCACCCATATTTGTAAATAACATTCTATATATCTTACTTGTCCCCCGCTGTGGTGCCTTGTCACGCAGCGGGCCGGGGTTCGATCCCCGGTCGGGGCAGTTTTTCTGGGTGAGGTTTTTATCGGGGTTTTTCCTCACCTGTAAGACAGGAAAGAGGAAAGTATCTAAAAACGATCCATATGAGCCCACAAGGATCAATTCATCGTTTAAGTAAGAAGCTTGATGCGCGCAGAACAACTTTGTCGAAGATTTTGAGGATTCAATTGAAAAAGCAAACTTATATTCAGATGTTACACAAAATGGATGAGAAAGTACTGGCTGTACTGTTTAAATCGCAAAAGCAAACTTATATTCAGATGTTACACAAAATGGATGAGAAAGTACTGGCTGTACTGTTTAAATCGCAAAAGCAAACTTATATTCAGATGTTACACAAAATGGATGAGAAAGTACTGGCTGTACTGTTTAAATCGCAAAAGCAAACTTATATTCAGATGTTACACAAATGGATGATGAAAGTACTGGCTGTACTGTTTAAATCGCAAAAGCAAACTTATATTCAGATGTTTACACAAAATGGATGAGAAAGTACTGGGCTGTACTGTTTAAATCGCAAAAGCAAACTTATATTCAGATGTTCACAAAATGGATGAGAAAGTACTGGCTGTACTGTTTAAATCGCAAAAGCAAACTTATATTCAGATGTTACACAAAATGGATGAGAAAGTACTGGCTGTACTGTTTAAATCGCAAAAGCAAACTTATATTCAGATGTTACACAAAATGGATGAGAAAGTACTGGCTGTACTGTTTAAATCGCAAAAGCAAACTTATATTCAGATGTTACACAAAATGGATGAGAAAGTACTGGCTGTACTGTTTAAATCGCAAAAGCAAACTTATATTCAGATGTTACACAAAATGGATGAGAAAGTACTGGCTGTACTGTTTAAATCGCAAAAGCAAACTTATATTCAGATGTTACACAAAATGGATGAGAAAGTACTGGCTGTACTGTTTAAATCGCAAAAGCAAACTTATATTCAGATGTTACACAAAATGGATGAGAAAGTACTGGCTGTACTGTTTAAATCGCAAAAGCAAACTTATATTCAGATGTTACACAAAATGGATGAGAAAGTACTGGCTGTACTGTTTAAATCGCAAAAGCAAACTTATATTCAGATGTTACACAAAATGGATGAGAAAGTACTGGCTGTACTGTTTAAATCGCAAAAGCAAACTTATATTCAGATTGTTACACAAAATGGATGAGAAAGTACTGGCTGTACTGTTTAAATCGCAAAAGCAAACTTATATTCAGATGTTACACAAAATGGATGAGAAAGTACTGGCTGTACTGTTTAAATCGCAAAGCAAACTTATATTCAGATGTTACACAAAATGGATGAGAAAGTACTGGCTGTACTGTTTTAAATCGCAAAAGCAAACTTATATTCAGATGTTACACAAAATGGATGAGAAAGTACTGGCTGTACTGTTTAAATCGCAAAGCAAACTTATATTCAGATGTTACACAAAATGGATGAGAAAGTACTGGCTGTACTGTTTAAATCGCAAAACAAACTTATATTCAGATGTTACACAAAATGGATGAGAAAGTACTGGCTGTACTGTTTAAATCGCAAAGCAAACTTATATTCAGATGTTACACAAAATGGATGAGAAAGTACTGGCTGTACTGTTTAAATCGCAAAAGCAAACTTATATTCAGATGTTACACAAAATGGATGAGAAAGTACTGGCTGTACTGTTTTAAATCGCAAAAGCAAACTTATATTCAGATGTTACACAAAATGGATGAGAAAGTACTGGCTGTACTGTTTAAATCGCAAAAGCAAACTTATATTCAGATGTTACACAAAATGGATGAGAAAGTACTGGCTGTACTGTTTAAATCGCAAAAGCAAACTTATATTCAGATGTTACCAAAAATGGATGAGAAAGTACTGGCTGTACTGTTTAAAATCGCAAAAGCAAACTTATATTCAGATGTTACACAAAATGGATGAGAAAGTACTGGCTGTACTGTTTAAATCGCAAAAGCAAACTTATATTCAGATGTTACACAAAATGGATAGAAAGTACTGGCTGTACTGTTTAAATCGCAAAAGCAACTTATATTCAGATGTTACACAAAATGGATGAGAAAGTACTGGCTGTACTGTTTAAATCGCAAAAGCAAACTTATATTCAGATGTTACACAAAATGGATGAGAAAGTACTGGCTGTACTGTTTAAATCGCAAAAGCAAACTTATATTCAGATGTTACACAAAATGGATGAGAAAGTACTGGCTGTACTGTTTAAATCGCAAAAGCAAACTTATATTCAGATGTTACACAAAATGGATGAGAAAGTACTGGCTGTACTGTTTAAATCGCAAAAGCAAACTTATATTCAGATGTTACACAAATGGATGAGAAAGTACTGGCTGTACTGTTAAATCGCAAAAGCAAACTTATATTCAGATGTTACACAAAATGGATGAGAAAGTACTGGCTGTACTGTTTAAATCGCAAAAGCAAACTTATATTCAATGTTACACAAATGGATGAGAAAGTACTGGCTGTACGTTTAAATCGCAAAAGCAAACTTATATTCAGATGTTACACAAAATGGATGAGAAAGTACTGGCTGTACTGTTTAAATCGCAAAAGCAAACTTATATTCAGATGTTACACAAAATGGATGAGAAAGTACTGGCTGTACTGTTTAAATCGCAAAGCAAACTTATATTCAGATGTTACACAAAATGGAATGAGAAAGTACTGGCTGTACTGTTTAAATCGCAAAAGCAAACTTATATTCAGATGTTACACAAAATGGATGAGAAAGTACTGGCTGTACTGTTTAAATCGCAAAAGCAAACTTATATTCAGATGTTACACAAAATGGATGAGAAAGTACTGGCTGTACTGTTTAAATCGCTGGATAACTTCAACCATTATTTTATAGCTAAATATTCCGGGAAAAAATCACCATATTACTAAATTTTCGTCAGGAACTACTCGAGATAGTGCTATGAAGTTTTCAGAATAACGTTACTCACTGTATGATAAAGATCTTGTAATAGATTCAGTAAAATAATTCTTCAAAATCATATTTTATGATAGTTTATATGAAAATATATTTTTTTAGTTAAAATTAATTCACATTCTGTATTCAAATTACGACAGGTATAAAAATAAAAGTACTAGGACGTATGTTTATATGTAATGAAAGGTTCTAGTTAAAATATCACTTTCTTATTTATTACAAAAGCTGAGAAAACAGTACTTCGATATAGGTATGTGTTGGCGTACTTCCCCGTTGGTGATTATGGTGCTCCCAGTGGGAGTGCTTTATCCAAGCTGATTCAGTTAGGCTTAATTACGTATATATGCAAGTGATATGGGGTCGGCGTATCCTTCATTGAGACACCTAGAAGGTAAATAATGTACTATTTGGATGGGGAACAGTCGGACAATTTTGCACAGAGGTATTTTTATTTGTGCTTGCGGTTCTTTAATGAGCCTGAAAATCTTCAGACTAGGGATCCACGGCTTAAATTCCCACCCGGAGGACTTGTCCCTTTCATTTTTCCATCCTAAATATCCATTGACCCGGCCGAC
Organism: Diploptera punctata; assembly: GCA_030220185.1. Lineage (NCBI taxonomy): Eukaryota > Metazoa > Arthropoda > Insecta > Blattodea > Blaberidae > Diploptera > Diploptera punctata. Next base: position 31,206 of record JASPKZ010008442.1, read on the forward strand.
TTTTAACCCGCGTCCCTCAGAACTAGAGGCAAGGAACATAACCACTAGACCATCGCGACCGATTGATGGTCAGACTTCAAATATTTATAAATTAATTCACACTCAGTGGTTTAACATATATATATATATATATTAAAAGCGAAATGCACATATAAATAATACTAATATATTTAATAATGTTATAGATAACAAATTTGTATGACCAGTTACTAACTTACCCGACTTCAAAGGAGATTTTCCTCAAATATTTTCGAAGTTTACTCTATTCGTTATCAACTTACGCCGGGCAAGTTAAACTGCATCAAATCTTGCGGTTTTATCTCCAGAGGCACCTGCTTTGGTGAATGCTATGGCTGTTCTATTTATTGCGTTATATTTGAAATATAAAATATAATCAACCCCTATTTTTAAACGATAAAATAAAATTCATTATTATAAAAACATTGATTTATAAAATTTTTATTCCATTTTAATATTTTATATATTTAGGAATATCCATCCTCAAATGTTATTTACGGTCATTTTTTCATAAGGGAGGTAGGTACGCTAGATTTAACAGCCTAAAAAGCTAATGTTTTTCTTTCTTCAAAAGTAACCAAGAAATTCTGCAACTGCCAAAGCCACGACGTTATGTTAGCTGTTAGATTTATTATTCTTACGGTTGAAATATGACATGTAAAATAAATTGGGCTATGAAATATTTTTTTTAAATAAACACGTTAAAATATTTATTTTCTATTTTTTTTTTTTTTTTTTAGAATTTTCATCATTGAGGGTTTTCTCCAACCAATCTTAGTAATTAACATGAATTTAAAAAGAAAGTACATGAATAACTACGGACTTACAGACCATCAGTTTGCGACAAACATTCACAATTGTCCCTTAATTAAAGTTCGCCATCGTTCTGTGTCCTCTGTGTCTTCATTTCTTACACCAAATTTCCTGATTCAATTTTGAATGTTATTCTTCCAGGTTGTTCTTGATCTTCCTTTTCTGTTCCTTCTTTCAATTTTCCATGAATAGACAGCCTTTGTAGTCTTCCATCTTGCATTCTTCTTAAGTGTCCACACCATTCTAGCCTTCCTTGTTCAATCTCATCCATTATACTTCTTTCTGCATTCATCCATTTTCTATTTCTGTATTTCTAATTTTTTCCAGTCGAGATTTTCTGGCAGCTCTTCTTCAAAAATCCATTTCAACTCCAGTTATTCTGTTGACATGTTGTTGTGTCATTGTCCAAACTTCCGATCCATATAACATTATATTTTCTAGTATGAACTTATAAATTAGTTGTTTTGTTCTGTTAATGATGTTTTTACTTCATAGTATAGAGTTTAACATTTCTATGATTTTTCTTCCATTACTAATCATTTTTGCTATTTCTTTATTTGAAGTTCAATCTTTCTCGATATTTGATCCCAAATAACAGAAACTATCGATCTTCTTTATCTTTACCGCACCAATATATCATTAATCTAGATCATTTTTAAATGTTCTATTTAAATTGAATTATTTCATACAATTTAGTTTATCTTAAATCGTTATATTACATATTAGGGAGTGTCCACTAGTTGTAACAGCCCATGGACAAACATCAGTGATATCTTCTAAACTGTCAAGTTACAAGGTCATGGCAAGGTGATAATTTCCATGTAATCTGCTACATTTAAAATAGAACTATCTAATGTTAAAGAATAAAAATTGCATTTAATAAACAAGCTAATTTATTTATTACCTATTCAAATTGCATTATTTCATACAGTTTAGTTTATTGCTAAATATGTATAATATAATATAAAGATTTAAGCGTAATCTACTGAATTTTTATATATTATGTGCGTATGTTTGTGATTTATAGACTTGTAAATCGCTGAACCGATATTCGTGATCATTTATGCTTACGGCGAGTGTTTAGTCACTGCCTATTATGTTCTAAAACCATTGGGTGAAGGAGTTCACTGGAACGAACATATAAAAACTGCTCTAGCGGTCGCAATTTTCGATGTTTCACAACAAAACTCAGTAGATATCATTAAAATATAGCGCGGTAGATATTGTCCAAAAATCAGTGAAATCCGGTAATTAAATTAGGGGTTTACCTGAAATCCTAAATTAAAAATTATCAACCATCATGTATGGCTCGTCGCGATACATGTGATACAACCCTTAATTTGCTTGTTTACTTATTAAATTAAAAATAAAAACGCATAGGCTTATTTAAATAATTTAGGCATAACAGCGCGCGTCGAGTAATACCTAGTAGGCTATTTTATTCACCTATAGTTATATTACGTAGAGGGAGTGTGTCCACTAATTACAACAGCCTTTGAACAAAATCGGTCGAATTTTCTAAATTGACAAGTAACAGTCTACCAGTGCCAAGGTCAAGGTAGGTGATGGTTGTTCCATGTATTCTCTTACAGTTGAAATATAAAATCTAATGTTACCATGTTTTAAGAAATGGAAATTGCATTTAAAAACAAACTGATTTATTCATTTAGTTTAGTAAATCGCAAAATATTTATAATATAAAGATTTAACGGTAATCTGAGAAATCTTCTTCTTCTACGTCGTTCCGGTTTCATGAATTCTACAATTGTTAAAATTGTTCAGACCACCTTTTGCGTGGTTTATAATTGAACAATAATTTTGGAAATACTTATTCTGGCATTCTAACAAAATGTTCTTTCCAGGCATTCCTATATTTAATTATTCGGTCTGTAAGTTTGAAAATATTTAGTTCCTTTCTTATATCTTGATTTATTTTCTTATCCAGCAGAGTATATCCTGCTATATTTTTTTAAAAAATCTCACCTCAACTGCTTCCAATCTTTGTTCTTGTCTTTTAGTGACCGTCCAACATTCTGATCCATACATCAATACAGGAACAGCCATTACTTTATAAAATGTAATTTTTGTTTCTTTTCTTGTGTTTTATGGGTTCCTTTAATAGCGCCACACATTAGATTAAATGTATTTATTTCATCATTAATTTCTTCAATTTTAACATATGATAAATTGAAACCTAGATATTTAAAACTATTCACTTGGTCTAAAAAATGTTTCATCAATTACTATTTTTGCTCTTAAAGTATCATATCTTTAAATGCTAAAACTTAGTTATATTCTTTAACATTTTAAAATTATAATTGACACTTATTCTTTCCAAATTAAAAATAGCTCTTTGTAGATCATCTTGTGAACTGGAAATCACTACTTGATCATCGGCAAATAATATTGTATCAAACAATTTATTATTTATTTAAAATGTTTATACAATTTTTATACATTGTATAAAATTCAACCTGCATATGTTTGTGATTTATAGATTTCCAAATCCCTGAACCAATCTTCACAAAAATTGTACACATGTTATGAGATACGGCGAGTGTTTAGCCTCTATTTATTATTCTCTAAATCCATTAGGTGTAGGAGTTCACCTGAAACGAAAATTTAAAAATTGATATGGCAGTCGCAGTTTTCAATATTTTAAATCAAAACTCATTATCTGCCATTAAAATAAACCGAGGTAGGTGTTGTCCGAAAATTAGCGAAATCAGGTCACTAGAAGTGGGGATTTACCTAAAATCCGAAATTAAAAATAGACACCAGCAACTGTCACATGTGGTTCGTCGCGATGCACATCGTACAATTTAATTAACCTCTAACTTTCTTTTTACTTATTTAACTAGAAATAAAAACACATTTAATTTATTTAGGCGTTGCAGTGCACGCGGGTATTAGCCAGTGTTATATAGGCCTACTCCAAAACTCCAAGCGCCACAGGCCTAGAAGGCCCTTGGCTTACCAGCCGGCTGCTGGCCTCACGTCCACGTATGTTAATCACAGAGTTAGACGATCATAAACCAATGTAGGGGTGACATGTGGTCAGCATGTCGGGTCCCCCATCCGTTATAGCTGGTTTTCTCAACCTGGAGTAGTTATTGTAGCTACCCAAATGCCTCACGATGCTGGGTGGGCACCGGTCACATACTGGCCGAAATTCCATGAGAAAATTTCTTCCTCCATGGGGACTCGAACCAGCGCAAGACCCGTAGCTCTGCGCCAAGGCATCTTGCCTTAACCGCTCGGCTACGCCGCGGGACCAGTGTTCTATACAATTAAATAAAAAATCGAGGAATGGCTTTGGAGGATACACCTTATCCTCTGTTAGAGTGATCCTTACATAAACGTCAATTGTATCCTTCCGCCAATCGCCACAATTACTGTAACATCGAGAGGGAGCACGTGTCAAGTATATAAAACATGTGTACATTGAATGGGGAAGATTAAAATATAGTTGGTGAGATTCTTCACTCAACTTGTGAAATACATTAAAAATAACCTCTTAATGGGCCACTGTAGTCTCTCTGGTGTAACTTTACGAGACATTTGTAGAATGAGACAACTGTACTCACCTCTCTCACTCGCACCAGTGTTGTCGGTTTTTCTTCACCAGATGTTAATAGGGTAAGGGGAAGAGGAAAACTGGCAACAGGGTGGGTTCTTTCTTTTGTAAAGTGGTCAACGATTTACCCTTGTATCTCCATCTCTCTCTCTCTCTCTCTCTCTCTCTCTCTCTCTCTCTCTCTCTCTCTCTCTCTCTCTCTCTCACTCACTCTCTCTCTCTCTATCTCTATCTATCATCTATCTATCTATCTATCTATCTATCTATCTCTATCTTTCTGCCAAGTTAAGCCAGCTATACAATAGTCAAAGGTTTGCAAGACTTGTTTAAAAAAAATATATGGCGACACAGCAACAGAAGACTCGACACCTTCAACCATTTTGATGCATCAGAATCGACTGAAGCGTGACTCAGATGTGTCATCCATTTGTCATTAACTATCTTAAGGTGTAGTTATTGATTAGGTATATTTTAGAATAATTTCTATGTTTTGAATATTATTATTTTCATTCACGAAGAATAACAAGTATATTCAGAGGACATATTTGTAATTTAATGAAGGGAACTACTTTTTCGCGTACTTACTCCTTCTACGTCGTACGTCGGTGTCCATAACCAATGAAAAGCGAGTAGGTCACATGATTTGTTTTGATGAGCATGACTTTAAACAATATACCGCTACCTGTTCAGTGATGAGGCCACGTGGGATAGTGAATACGGTAAACAGCCAACATGCGGCAGAAAAAAAAAACACCAAAACCAGTTGTTTACGATCCTTGTATCAGAACTCACAGTGAAGTGGCCACGTGGGATAGTGAATACAGTAAACAGCCAACATGCGGCAGGAAAAAAAACACCAAAACCAGTTGTTTACGATCCTTGTATCAGAACTCACAGTGAAGTGTTTTTAATATAAAATCAGGCTTACATTGGCATCTATGTACGTGTCCAGTCGCTTATTTTAAGGTACGTACACATATGCGCGCCACGAGCACGCGGGACGCGCGCGCTGCTCCTGTTATGTTCGTCGAGATTATTAATTTCAACGAACCTCCTGCGATCCACAGGAAACCCACAAACCTTCAGTAGACATTTTGCAAGCCTACACTTGGTCATTCCATGTCTCCTTATTCAATTATTTTCTTTTATCAAAACTATTTATTTTCTTCTGGATGGGATACTGAGGAATTTTTACCTGTATACCATAATACATTGTCAAATAATTTCAAAACTACAATCACTTCAAAAATTTTTTTAAACAATTATTGAAATTTTATTTTTAAAAAATTGAAAAATATGAAGGAATATTAAATTTGTACTAAAATATGAACATTTCGCCAAAATATCATGAAATATGAAAAATATATGTTGGTCTTATTTGATTCTATAGATTATAAAATGTAACTGGAAATGCGTGCTATTATGCATTGCAGAGACTCTTAATGTCCCAACTCCTTTCAAAAAACTTTAAACTGAAAATATATAAAACTATTATTCTACCAGTTATATTATATTGGTGCGAAACATGGACTCTTACTTTAAGGGAGGAAAGGAGATTACAAGTATTTGAGAATAAAGTACTTAGGAAAATTTTTGGACCAAAGAGAGATGAACAGACAGGTGAATGGAGAAGACTACATAACATGGTCTTTATAGGAAGCCAGATATAATAAGAACAGTTAAGTCTCGTAGACTGCGATGGGCAGGACATGTTGCACGTATGGGGAATGAAAGACTTGCATGGAAGCTTCTTGTAGGGAAGCCAGAGGGAAAACGCCCAGTTGGTAGACCAAGAATGAGGTGGGAGAATAACATTACCTATGATTTGAGGGAAGTAGATTATACAGGGAATGATTGCAAAGCATTAGCTCAGGATAGGGATGTATGGAGACCTTATGTCCGCACGGCCATGAACCTATGGGTTCGATAGTGCCAGCGAGTAAGTAAGTAAGTAAGTAAAGATACTCTATGGAGCAACAACAATTTTTATAGAACGCAAAAATAGTATTATAATATCAACGTAAGTACAATTTACAAATGTAATACATTACAAATGATCTATATAGGGGCTAGTACCAGTGTTATTTTATTCTTTGGCATATTTCTCATTTGAGTGAATTTTTTAAGTAGATTGCTGTCGTTGTTTAAAAGGTCATGAATTTTTTCACAAGAATTTGTTAAATTATATTTCACACATAAAATAACTTTCAAAGTCTCAACACTCAATTGCGATTTGTTTTATGTCCACACTTTATTTACCAAACAATGGTGGTCGAATCAACAATGTAAACTTTGATAAGCAGCTCTCAGCAATGATTTGTTATTATTAAAGTTTAACATTATAAAATTAACAAAAATAACATAAAACTCATATCCTGGCGAAATAGCAACATGGGCACCAAAAACCGTATATTCCCTTTCCGTTCTCCCGCCGTTCCCCAGCTTGTCGTGCATTCTTTCCCAAAAATCGGGACTTTTTTAAAATGCCGCGGGACGCGGGACAAATTGTTAAAAATCGGGACTGTCCCACCAAAATCGGAACGTCTGGTCATCTTACGCAATACGCTTATTACTGGTATGTGTTTATATATTCTATTGTTTTGTGATACTTCATACATAACATTATGAAATGAACGTGTTTAGTACACACGAAAAAAAAATCACATAACATTGAAAAAAAAAACAGGCTGCTGTAACAATATTGTGAAATCATTTTTTTATTCCTTAGAGTAAAAAAATATCGATAGATATAAACGTTCACACTGACCTGGCGATCTTCACTATTTATTGTAGCGCCAGACTAACAATACTAAGTTATGTGTCAACAATATAACAATATTTTACTTTTCTCTCGCCGGAAGGAAGAAAGTAAAGTAATTATCCTCTTCCTGCATGTATCCGGAGATATATCCATTTTATCTCCTATTTCCATCCAGGCATCTCCTTTCAATGATTTTTTAAAATGATCCTTATGTTGAGGATCCCACAATAATTGTTTATTTCTATAAAGATCAATAAGTTTTAACGTGTTTCCCTCTGACCACTCCATACTCAAATAATAATAAGTTGCGCGCCGAAAACAACAAACCTCTCAAGAACCCGCCCAAATCTAAACAGCGAACCATGAAAGTGTTCGTGTAAAAAAACCGACAATGAGTGGATCATGTGCGCGGCGCGCACCTTAAAACCTCGTACAAATCTGACGAACATGGTGCGTGCGAAGCGGCGCGCAAGTGTGTACGTACCTTTGCATAAAAAATAATGTACACTAATAGATATAACAATTCTACGAGAAATAAATATAAAATATATTTTTAATAGATGTAAATGTTTTAAATCTCAAAATAGTCATGACGTGAATATCTTCCAGATGCTATAAAGAATCTTCCTATTCCATAGTTCTAAAAAACAATCAAGTAGTAATGACTTACAATGTCCATGACCTGATGAGACAGCGATTGACAGTGTAGTATGTTTCTGGCAAGAAACACCCACTTTTCATGTTCGTTGTGCTAACTGTAGCAGGAGATCAGAATCGTGACCGAGAACAATCTTCTTTGCACGTTGTGCGCATTTCAATAGCATTACACACAATATCTTTACTTAAACATCCTGAGAGAATATCTGAAACTGCAATTTACAACAGGATGGCAGATTTCACCATGAGGTCGTCTGAATTAATCCCGGATAGTCTTTTCCCCCAGGACCTGAGGAATATGTGCAGCGATAGAGGCGACAAGTTGAGAACCCGGTTATGTTCATTTAGGATGCAGACCCACTTACCGTCACCATCATTATACATCCTGAATGTAATGCACAAATCCGTTATTTATATAAAATGGAGCGAGACTTATAGCCACTCTGTATTTATCAATTTGAGCTGGTGAGCTAATTTCAGGATTTCGGTGAAGAGAGACCTCATTCAGTTTAAAATGTAAAATTATGGAATATTCACCTGAAAGGTGCGTCTCCTCAACTTAATTAGTTATTTAACTGTAGCGTTTTCGGGACTTGTCCCATCATCGGCAGTTAAATAACTAATTAAATTGAGGAGACGGACCTTTCAGGTGAATATTCCATAATTTAATATTTTAACTTTGAATAATACCTCAACGGAACACATCATGAATCTTATAAAAGTTGACTTCTTCAGTTTACTGTTTAAATAGTGTTGTGTCTGATGCACAAACCTCAGACAAAAGTGTAAGGGACGAAATATGCCTTTCGAACACAAATATTTCTTATAACATAATTTCTACTTCCGTGAGACGTCATCGCTAGAGAAATCGATACGCATGTTTCCCAGTCTAGACACACATTTATTTACGTTTTGCAAAGCATTGAAGTGCATTTGTTTATTTAAGCTTTTATGAACGTCTGGTTGTGAGACATATTAAGCCCACTTGGAAACCAAAGATTAATTCCCTGTGGATTTGCTTTTCTTTATTAGTCTTGTTTTGAAGCACAACTCACAGCTCATAAATAAAACTTCAATTTTTCCCCCGAGACAAAAGCGAAAAGAAAAATAATTTTTATCAGTGATCGGTGTGCGCGATATCACGTGTCTAGAAACCAGCACGAAATCCTGTCCCACCTGCAATCGTTAAGGAAATATAATTTATTAGGCTGAGCCAGCGCTCAATAACAAACAATTGTTTCTATGCGGCCTCGACATTACGAAGAATTACATAATCACCAAGCCCGCTAGGTCCATGACGGTCGTCCAATTATGTCGCAAACCTCTGCCAGTAACACGAATGTAAGCTATCTCAGAAAACCTTATACTTGTGTCCGAAGTAATGCCAGGTGAAGGAATGAGATGAGATGAAGCCCGTGTTGTGATGCCAGCTGACTAGGACTGTCGAGCCATTACAGCGGCAGATGAAATGAAACGATGTGGATTATAATGATGTGGAGAAGTGGTGGAATGAAGTTTCGGGCAGGGAAAACGGGAGAAACGCAAGGAAAACTTTCAATCTCTGGCCCCCATCGCCCATCACGAAATTCACTTGTAGTGACGGAGACTCGAACTCTGGACTGAGAGGTGGTGCGTCGCGCTATCTTAAACATATATTGCAACTAATTGTGTTTCCATTTGTTGAAACTGTTTTATTTAACGAAAGTAACCTCTGCCAGTAATTCTCAACATTGACTGTTTTATTTAACGAAAGTAACCTCTGCCAGTAATTCTCAACATTGACTGATGTGAATTTATTTATTCAAACTATTTAAGTTTATAATACATTTATTGTGACGACAGAAACTGTATTTTTTGAAGCGGATAAATTAAAGTTACTTGCATTTATTGTGTTTTTATCTGCTGAAATGTGCGCCTACGCGCGTCGCACAGGAACGTCTCATATAACACATATTTCCACATTTTAGAGATTTTCTAGATAAATATACGACACAACATATTCCACATGAGTCTGCAATTCATAAAGAATTCCATGATTCATAACTGTAGCACAGTATTTATATAGGGTGTATAAAAAAGGATTGCGCAAACTTACATGGTTGAAAGTACACGATTAGAAGCAACAATGTCCCAGTAAACATGGATCCACAAACGAGCCGTTCGCGAGATAATTACGAATGTGTGGTTACAAGCCACCACTGACTTCATTGTAAACATCGTCCTAGTTAGAACAAATTAATTTTAATTTAGACTTTACTATTAATTTTTCATCTCATTTAGTTCACATTTCACAGTTCACTTCACTTATGGGTTACCTGTTAAAGGAGGTGTTCGAAGTGTCTTCCTTGCATCTGGATGCAATACTGTGCTCGTCTCTGCAATTAATGTCGAATTCTTTCGAAAACCCCTGGATAATTTCAGAATTATTGACAAACATGTACAACTCTTTGCTCCAGTTCTTCAACCGTGTTAACGGGTGTGGTGTACACTTCGCTTTTGAGGTGACCCCAGACACAAAAATCCAAAGGATTTAGATCATGTGATCTTGGAGGCCAAGGTACAGATCCGCCTTGACCTATCCATCTTTGGCCGTATCTGCGCGTTAGATGCCGTCTCACAGCAGCAGCAGCAAACGTGCCAGAGCTCCATCATGCATGTACCACAAACTCCAACGTTGCTGAAGGGAAACATCCTCAAGCAATCCTGGAAGATGACGCCGCAGAAACCTAAGGTACCTCCGTCCATTAAGTTTTCGTGGGAGAATGTGTGGCCCACTCAGATGATCACCTAGTACCCCTAACCACACATTCAGTGAGAAACGGTGCTGATGTGGTGACTCATGAACAGCATGTGGGTTTATTTGACACCAAAAATGTGTATTATGATGATTAAAAACACCATCGCGTGTGAATCCTGCTTCGTCTGTAAATAAGATGTTACATGTGAAACGAGGGTTGACTACAGTCTGTTGTTGCATCCACTGACAAAACATTACTCTAGGAACAAAGTCCGCATCATTGAGACATTGAACTCGTTGGAGGTGGTAAGGTTACAATAAATTGCGCTGTAAAATTCTCCATACACTACTGTAGCTTAATACAGGCACTTGTGTGGCAATTCTTCTCGTCTAGGTTCCAGGAGAGAGCTGTCCTGCTTCCAACACCATATCCTCAACCTCGGCGTAATGCGAGCAGGCCTACTTACTGCTCTGCCATGTGCAAAACTCCCATTTTCTCTCAGGCGCTGATGGACCCTTGTAACTGTACGACTTTCGGGGTGTCTTCGATCAGGATATGTTTCTTGGTACAAGCGTGGAGCCTCCCGTGCATTACCAATAGCCCTACCGTACATGAAATGCATATCCGCATACTCTTCGTTATTGTAAGGTTCCATTGTAACTACAACACAGCACAAGTGGCACTCCTCAGACGAGACTGTGTACTGCATCCGTCCTGTACGTTCTGCGTGTTTGGTTTGATTACAACTCCACCTCTCGGCAATGATCAGTTTTGTGAACAAAGAACATAGGACGGCTTCAAGTGCGTAAGAAGTAAACCGTACGATGTTACAAACAATGACGTGAGTGGCGGCTTGTAGCCATACATTCGTAATTATCTCGCAAACGGCTCATATGCGGACCCATGTTTACTGGAACATTGTTGCTTCTAATCGTGTACTTTCAACCATGTAAGTTTGCGCCATCCTTTTTTATACACCCTGTATATGAGGCTGAGTTTAGTGATGAGCAGGGCCCGGATGTTTATGACCTTAAAATGTTTAAAAAATGACCTTATAATTTACCCTTAATTTTCTCTTGAGACAAATAATGATTGTTGATCGGGTAACTATCCTAAAACAATGTTCTTAGTAGCAATGTAAAATAATTAAAAATTAATAACAATCACTGGGTCGATCGCATTTCTATTAAACTAAACTATTAAAAGTTGTTTACTGATTGCAACAACTACAGGGGCATCTCATTACTTTCAACTTCGTACAAAATTCTAACAAATATATTAGTAAGCAGACTTACTCCCTATATTGATGACATTCTAGGAGATCATCAATGTACATTTAGAAGAAACAAGTCTACACCAGATCATACTTTTAGTATAAGACAGATTTTAGAAAAGAAATGGGAATATAATGGTACTGTACATCAACTATATGTAGACTTCAAAAAAGCACATGATTCAATTAAGAGGGAGAAGTTATATAGTATCCTGCTGGAGTTTGGAATTCCTAAAAAGTTAGTTAGACTTATAGGAATGTGTCTAAATGGCTCAAAGAGTAGGGTGCGTGTAGACAAACAGTTTTCAGACACTTTTGAAATCCAGAATGGGTTGAAGCAAGGAGTTGCACTATCTCCACTACTATTTAATTTTGTACTAGAGCATGCCATTAAATCTTTAGAGAATGAGGAAGGCTTACAACTGAATGGTATTAATAAGCTGTTAGTTTATGCTGATGATGTAGTACTACTGGCCGATAGCGAGGAGATACTAAAGGGCAACACGCACACACTATTGAGTAACACTAAGAAATTTAGACTGGAAGTAAATATCAGTAAAACTAAATATATGGTCACACGTAAAAATTCAGTATATAATGGAAATGTACAGCTAATGACAAATGAGGGAAATTTTGAGGAAGTGTCTGAATTCAAATACCTAGGAACAATAATCACAAATAGGAATGAGATGCACAAAGAAATTAAACATAGGCTCAATTCTGGAAATGCTTGCTATTATGCATTGCAGAGACATTTGATGTCCCAACTCCTTTCAAGAAACGTTAAGCTGAAATATATAAAACTATTATTCTACCAGTTATATTATATGGGTGCGAAACATGGACTCTTACTTTAAGGGAGGAAAAGAGATTACGAGTATTTGAGAATAAAGTTCTTAGGAACATTTTGGACCAAAGAGAGATGAACAGACAGGTGAATGGAGAAGACTACATAACAATGAACTACATGGTCTTTATAGGAAGCCAGATATAATAAGAACAGTTAAGTCTCGTAGACTGCGATGGGCAGGACATGTTGCGCGTATGGGGAATGAAAGACGTGCATGGAAACTTCTTGTAGGAAAGCCAGAAGGAAAACGCCCAGTTGGTAGACCAAGAATGAGGTGGGAGAACAACATTAACTATGATTTGAGGGAAGTAGATTATACAGGGAATGATTGGAAAACATTAGCTCAGGATAGGGATGTATGGAGAGCTTATGTCCGCGCGGCCATGAACCTACGGGTTCGATAGTGCCAGTGAGTAAGTAAGTAAGTAAGTATTAAAAGTTGTTTACTAAACATACCTTAGTTGGCATTGCAATACACCACCAGTCATTCTTGGGTTATCAAAAGTGAAGAATCGGTGCTTGTCAACTGACACTGTTTAATACTCGGAGAAACTGCACCCGAACTTCCACAGATGTAATGGGTGCATATTTGAAAAACACCAATGTCACTTGCTGTTAAATCTTGGTCAAAAATATCCATTCTGAATTCTTTACCTCACAAAATACAGGCTATTTGTCGCATTGTCTTGAAACCCTTTATTTTTAAGTTACACAAATTTCAATTTCTGTCTACTCTAACTGCTTCCCCAATCACACCATTTGCATGTTCAGCGCTGTTCACTACTTTTCCAATGAACATTCAACAACAGATCATTTAAAAAGTACGAAAAGTAAATAAAATGACCTAAAATTACGAATAAAATTTGTAAAATGACTTTATCAGAGAAAAGTGGAAAAAAATGCATTTTAATGACCTATAAAAAACTCGTGTATCCAATATATTTATTGCACAATGCACTTAATTATTAATCTGCATCGTCTCTGACAACACACTGATCCTAAAATTCTGCTCGATTGCCATTTTCGCTTCGATTCTTTCTAATTGCATTTGTCTTCTTAATTTTTTATGTACATTTCATGAAAATGCGGGCCCTAGTGATGAGGTCCTGGTCACCAGACTGTAGTCTTGCAGCTGTGTACGTGAATGAATTTAAACAAGATGCTCAGCCTAAGGAATGACGCACTTTTTCCGCCCTTTATTTGTTATAATAATGTGTAAAAACAATTGACTTCCATTATCTATGAGATAATTACAAACCAAAAGGACACAGGAATGTCGGTAGACCGAAAAAGAGATAGATTCAACTTTTTGAATGAGAATCTATGAGACCGGAACAAGCCACGTGTGCTTAATCCGTGACTGTTGATGATGATGATGATGATGAACTATTGACCTTCTCATCTTCTCTGTCCTTCTTCCTACTTTCTTCGCCCAATGTCACAAGGTTTTCTTACATTTCTGCATTCTCTTCTGGCATTGGCGAAGTTGTAACCCACTTCTGAGGATGGGGCACCTGGGAGGCGGAATTATGGTACCCTGATGATCTATTGGGTGATAAATGATAACGAAACACCAGGAGAGTCCTAAAACCTAAACTTAACATAAATTCCAAACCATTGCAACCATTGGAATAATTCATTTTAAGGTCTGTCCGGGAATCTAACCCGGGATCTCATGAAATTTAGTCAGAAGCGCTGACCACATAACCATGAGGGTTTTCCCTTCTTCTTCTTCTTATTATTATTTAGAATAATATTACAATGCGGTAGATAGAAGTCAAAAACAAAATGGTAGATAAGGTGATTTTATAAATAATTATGTCAACGAAGGACTGTCCACCGCTGTGGTCTCGAGGTAGCGTGCTGCCTTGTCACGCAGCGGGCCCGGGTTCGATTCCCGGTCGGAACAGACTCCTGGGTGAGGTTTTTTTCGGGGTTTTTCCTCACCTGTAAGACAAATGTCAGGAAGCCGGCCATCATCATCGCCATCCTTCACCAGTGTGAAAAGCAACGGGAAGCTACCACACCTATAATTCCCTAGTAAAGCTGCAAAGCGTAACATAAAAATTCTCTGATTGCAGTGCAAGTCCTGTCCTGGGGCAGAATTATTATGGATGCATGAAACAAAAAGACTCTTGTTTCCGAGGCTACCGATCAGGAATTGCAGTCGTAGTGGAGAGGTGATCCAGTGTCGAGACCCCAACCTGGAAGACCAGTCTATTTTTCGTCAGCCCCGGGTAGGACTTTATTTCCCCGCTACCCGCCATATCAGGTGAGCTTTCTCCTATCCACCACCTGGGCGCGTCATGGGGAACTAACAACCCCCAAATTATTTCTAGCAGCACAAGATTGCACAAAGGAAAAGCTTTAGTTGAAATTGTGTCGTGGTACAACGGTAAGCAGGGTTGTGAATCAAAAATATATAATACATTAAACCTTTTGGCAGTTAAATTTGAGAAGAAGTTAAGGGGAATAAAAACCTGAAAGGTACAGGAGAAGAACTAGGCAAGTCACTATTTTCTTGAAACCTAGAACACTTACTTTTAGTTGTGCAACGCTCATTGTATGAATTCCAAACTTCCTTATCTTTATGCCAAACTTCGGAGATAAATAAACCTATAACTAACTGTATACTTTACAGTTACATTTTCCAAATATTAGTGCTTTCAAAGAAAACTAATGATACATGAAACTCCATTTTTAAAAAAAAGTGGTTTACCGAGATCTTTCCTTGTACCCTTCATTTCAAAAGAAACGGAACGAAAGAATTAGGAGACGGATGAAAGCAGAGGAGAATGTGAGAAGCAGAATTGAAAAGAGGCAGTTAAAATGACATGGAAGGAAAACCAGAAATGTCGAAATGACAACCTGGGGCATTTGGAGAAAAAAAAAGAAGCGGTATGGTCACCTAACGAGGATGAAACAACAGCCATCACCTAAAAATATATTTCAGTGAACACCAGCCGGAAGAGGTATTCGGGGAAGACCAAGAAAATTATGTTAAAATTGTTAGTAATTTCTTCAAAGAGATTTCAAGAAGATCCCCATGATCGAGAATGTCGGGGATTGCGAACGGGAAGGCGGCTTCAAGCTACAAAACCCGTGAGTAAAAATAGTGAACACAAAACAAATAATTTGAGTTAAAAGATCGCAAAAAAAGAAAAAGATCTTTCATTCATAGCATTTATACAAATTATTTGTACAGATATTTTGTACAGTTTTTTTTGTTCTCAGAAAATCCACGGTATTTGTATTTCGATAACTTTTAATTTCTACTAAATCCCAAACAATAATTCCTATTATATAAATTTTCAAACGTTGGCATTACTGGAAGCAGTATCAATTTTCTGGTTGGGAGGAGCTAACGTTCTCTCAGCTGGTCAAATTAATGCACAAGTAGATGTGACTGATAAGTCATGGTGCTGAAGCCGTCGGCGGTGCCCTCAGTAAACAATTTCAAACATTGTCTCCAGATGGCAGAACCGTCAAAGCCACGAGTAATGGCGCTTCTAATTACATCGGTGCGCGTTCTCCGTTCACGTTGACTCGCTCCTTGTAAAGTGAAATAAATTCGGTAATTTTGCAAATTTTATTAAACTATTCGAATAATAGTTAGAAAAAAACTGCATTACTAGTAAAAGTGATAATAGACATAATTTGAATCATTCGGAGTGATGATTTTCAGTAAGTCATTGAACATATAAATTCAACAACTAATTAGATAGTTATAAAATATTGTGAATAATATAAAATAATGTATTACAGGGACCCTTGACCCAACTTTTCTAAAAAAATCCAAACTTAAAACATATAAACTGTTATTCTGCCTGTTATATGGATGCGGAAAACGGACTCTAACTTTAAGGGAGGAAAAATATTACGAGTATTTGAGAATAAAGTTCTTAGAAAAATTTTGGACCACGCATATATGGACGGGCGAATGGAGAAGACTACATAGCAGTGAGCTACATTATTTTTGTAGGAAACCAGTTATAATAAGAACAACTAAGTCTCGTAGAGTGCGATGGGCAGGCCATGTGGCACGAATGAGGAATGAAAGAGGGGCATGGATATTTCTTGTATGAAAACCAGAAGGAAAACGCCCAGTTCGTGCATCAAGAATGAGTTGGGGGAATAGTATTAACCATGATTTCAGGGAAGTAGATTATACATGGGATGATAAGAAAACATCAGCTCGGATAGGGATGAATGGAAAGCTTATGTCCGCTCGGCCATGAACCTACGGGTTCGATAGTGCCAATGAGTTAGTTAATTAATATGATTCTCGTTTTTAAATAGTACTGTGTTAAGCATAAATGCCAGATGAAAAAAATGAATTAGAAAACTGGAAAATTTGTGGAAAAGTATATTTCTGACTAATCAATAGGCTTGATTGGTGAATTACAAGGTCTGGAGCTGTTGTTAGTGTTTACCTGACATTTATGCAGCTATTCAGTTGAACCAATGACAGTGATGGTGACAACAGCTAACAGAACTGTAATTAAAAAGAACCGATTTCCCAGTATCCCAATCTTCTTTTCACCAATCAGCATAAGACCTCTAAATCTATGGATTCGACACTAATCTCGGTCATTATGACATTTTATTTTACAGCAATTTAACCCCCCCCCATAGGGATGCCAGGGGTCAAACATGAATTTAAATACGGTATCATAGGGACCAATCAGATTAGTGCCACTTAAAATATGGATTCAACACTAATATTAGTTATTTTTTATTATTTATACATGTCATTCTCTTCTCACCCCTTCCTAAGGGTGTTTGTGGTCTCTTACCCCCACAGCTTCTTAAGTTGGATGGCTACTGAGTTTGAGTGAAATTGCTCCAGGAGTTTATAAAGTTATGCTTGAACATGTATAGGTCATTATTCCCTTCTCACCTCCAAGGCATCTCTTAACCCACTTCAACATGTAATTTATGTATGTACCAAGTTTTGTTGAAATGGCTCCAGAAATTGCAGAGTTGTGTTGGCCTTGATACACACATTACACATGTATAAGATATAAGTAACAGGAGCAGGTTAAGTGCATTATAGCAAATGAAGTATCTCGTGGCCTCAGTCTTATGGAAGTGGTGGAAAAGTTCATCATCCATGCAAGTATTAGGGCTTGTGGCCTGTTGCAGTCTCAAAGAGCAATTTTCCATCCAGCACTTTTTTGGACATCCTAGTGTTCTTTTGCCTTGAGGGTATAGTAACAAAGCATAGCTTTTGGAATTCTGTGAGATGGCATTCGTTGAAGATGGACTTTCCAGTTGTTTTGTAGTTTTGTATATAATGGAGAATGGGTTCTACACTCAACTCTTTCATAATTTCCTCATTTCTTTTAAGGTCGGACTTTGTATAGCCTGCTCTAAGGCGCATAAATCACATGTCATTTGCTGTTATTCAGCTTTCATCTCTTGTTCATATTGTCCATGCTTCAGTACCTTATCTTAATATTAGTCTTACGAGAACCTTATAAAGTCTTAACCTTGTGTTCTTTTGTTCTAAAGATGGTTTCAGAATAATAATAATTATCTCCGTTGTTTTTGTGAAATTTGTGATTTTCTTTGCTGTGTTAACTTCATCTTGAAATGTTAAATTATAACCCAAATAATTATATTAATTTACTCGTTCTAAAATTTCATCATTCAAAACAATTTTGCGAGGTATAGGGTATTTCCTGCAATAGGCCATCACTTTAGTTTTCTTTGTATTGATTTCCATATTGTACCTTTTTGCAATTATATTAAAATTGTGTATAGAATACTGTAAATCTGTTTCTGTTGGGGCTATTAATACCAAATCATCTGAAAAAAGCAAAGCAGGGAGTCTATTTTTAGGTATCTATTCATTTGAATAGAACCGTGTCTCATCTGTCGCTGATCCTGAAGTATTCTATCCATGTATACGATAAAGAGCAAGGGCGAGAGGCCACATCCTTGTCTTACATCCTTATTTATTTTAGTCCATTCTGTTTGTGTGTTATTTTATCGTGAATCTCATCAACATGTTTTGACTCATATGGATGTGTGTACAGGTGGTGAGGCACGAGCCCAGGACCAACGGACACAAAACATGAAGCAGTTGAATATATTTGGTGAGTAAACTAGCTTCTTCTTATTCAAGTAAAATATCTGCAATTTTTAAATCCTTGGTGCATGAAAATACAGATATTTAACGCTAAGAACGGGAGACAAAGTTTTAAAATATGTAAACTTTAAGTCAATGAGAGGCAACACAAGACATTGCGGTGGAGGGGGCAGAATTGTGAGTTTTGCTACGGCACTCATTTTATAGATCAGATGTGTCATGGCTGTCTATTCTGTCTCCATACTATCGCTACTTCATATTCTCAAGGATTTATTAAGATTAACCTCATAGAAATCTTCTTCTTCTTCATCCAACCAAGTCTTATGCCTATACACCTGTTACAATCTCACTGATGAATTTTGTATCCAGCCCAGAGATCTCTACCCTGTTGGACAATAACAAACAATGGCCTTGGGAACTTTATCTGAACTCATTCATCCCAGTTGTTCTGGTATCTATGTATGTATTCAATGACCTGTTCTAAACGTAGTTCCTTCAAGATATCATCATTGCGTTTGGTACATCCTGCTGTATATCTCGTGAATATCATTTCACTAGAAGTTATCCTGCTCTCTTCTCCTTTCCTCAAAGTCCATGCCTCACTGCCGTAGCAAAGTGCAGGTCTTGCTAAGGTTTTGTAGAACCGTACTCTGGTATCTCTCTGGACTAGCAAAGGTTTCATTAATGAATTTATTGTTCCCATGGTTTTATTAAAATTAATAATTTTATTTGCTGCGTCTACTTCATACAAATATGTTAATCTATATCTCAGGTAGGTAAATGAATTTACTCTTTCCAGTATTTTTGAATCTATACAAAGTTTGCTACGTACAGGGTATTTACCTTGAAAAGCCATTACTTTTGTTTTCTCTGTATTTATTTGTTATGTTATATTTTGTTAAAATTAAATACTGAATATTGTAATTCATCCTCTGAGGGTGTCACTAATGCTACATCATCTGCAAAAATAAAAGTATTTACTTCACCAAGTGTAAATTAGTTTATTCACAGCCATTTATTATCATCATCATCATTTGAATTTTTTTACAAGTTTACATCACGTTGTTGATGATAATTCACTGTGACCTCATGCAGGTATTTTAACTCATCTACCACTTTGATAATGCCCTTAAATCATGACTTGTTTTCTAATACAGAAGATGAAACTTGCATTTCATCCTTCACAGCAAACAAATTTAATTTCTTCATAGTTAAAATGGGAAATAACATTATGAGGTTCTTAAGGCAATGCTTCGGTGAAATTTGGTGAAATATGATGAAAAAATTGTTTTTTCAATTTTAAGTTTTTTATTATGTTTGAACCCTGTGCTTTTACTTTGTACTTTTATTTTTTTAAAATTTCAGCCATATTTAAAGCCCCACGCAGCCATTTAAGTCTCCCTGTGCGACCACACACTGGCTCTTTAAAGCCCACGCCCACCACTGTAACTTTTGTAAACATTTTTTCTATTATGTACTCATTCATTTTGAATTTAGCGGGGTTTGAAGAATGTTGTGACAGAGTGGAGAATAAAAGGTGTGACATTAGGTGGAAAAAAGTCAGGAAATTTGAAAGAAGAGACAATTGTAAAACAGGCTAATTACTATCGTAGTGCCATAATAAAGAATAACCCTCATGTGCAGCAGATGAAATCAGCCACACTCTACCACTGTATGTCCAGAGATGAGACACCTCAACACATCAAGTGTCCCTTCAGTGAGGAATCATAGTGTTTCTATAACAGAGCCCTCGCTGCATGACAGTAGCACCATGAAGACAACACTATCTGCATATGTGGTGTGTAAAGTAATGCCTGTGTATCAAAGATTAGCTTCTGATGAGATTCTGAACCGCTGTACTGTGGAGAAGACTCAGAATCCAAATGAATCTTTGCACAGCATTATTTGGGCTAAATGCCCGAAAGGGATTGCAGAATTCAATATGGGATGTAAAACAACACAAAAACTGAAAGCTGCAGTCAGTGGTGTGCAATTAAGTGCCTCAGGACAAAATTTTAGTGCAATGAGGGATAAACGTCGACTCACAAACAGTGAAGCGAGTCTTCAAAACAGCCCGGAGAAGATTCAAATTGACAAAAACTGCTGTTGAGGCCAAAAAGAAAGCAGCAGAGGGTCACACATATGGTGCTGGGGAGTTTTAAGTCTACCTGAATGAGGTATTGTGCTCATATCCATTGTTAAATTTTAAATTTCATTTTTCTCAACTATATTTTTTCAGCATTTTTTAGTTTTCAAAATGCACTGCGTACCACAATATTTTACTAATCTGCTTGAAATTTTCAGGAGAGCTTTAGATATTACATAGTAAAAAACTGATGTGCAATCTTTTATATATATTGAATGGTTCATTTGTAATTAAATATAATTCAAATGTCACCCTCATAAAATTGAGAAATTATGTAACAAACACAGAATTTTTTTTTCTACTAAACTGGTTCAAATTAAAAGAAACCTGCGCATCAGTTTATTTACATTACTCTATTAAGTTTATAAAAAATAAGTCAGATACGG
This sequence comes from Diploptera punctata, assembly GCA_030220185.1. Classification (NCBI taxonomy): domain Eukaryota; kingdom Metazoa; phylum Arthropoda; class Insecta; order Blattodea; family Blaberidae; genus Diploptera; species Diploptera punctata. The sequence continues at coordinate 52,519 of JASPKZ010008442.1, forward strand.
TTAACTGTTTGGTACAAGGAACATATTATTGACATATAAAAAAGCAGTAACATTTTTAATAAAAAAAATAAATTTCTCAAAATGTTTTTGAGATAGCTTAACAAAATTTGGTATATAGTATCACTATGATACTGTGGTGGTATGGTTAAAATTTGAAGTTGATCTGATGAAATTTATAGATTTTTACAAATTTCACAGATGCATTGCCCTAATTCAATGAATGAAAGTGTCATTTCTTATCTTACCTCATATTTTATGTTTTTTTTAAACACGGGAACTGCAGTTTTCAACAGAGAAATGCCCCTCCCATTTTCAACCAACATTATGACTCAATGGGAAGGATCTTCCTCTTGAAAACTGCAGTTACCGTGTTTAAGAAAACATAAACTATGAGGTAAGATAAGAAATGAGTCATTAATTTATTGAAATTTGATTTCTGCTTATGTTTGTCATACAACAACCAGCTCACAGTGTAACTTGTCCAGGATAGTTTGGTGTCATAATTTACAATGACACATTTCTGGTACTGTCCTTATAGTGTATATGGAAATAAAGCTGTACACATCTGTACTGATGGTCATGAAGAGCGGCTTCCTTTGGAGAGGAAGCATTTTCATTCTCAAATGTAAACTTGTTCATGTAATATCTATCTGTAATGGCGTAGACCATTGTTGAGCCACAGCCTCTCCTTTGTAACGAGTTACATGACCAAGTTAATCTTTAGTCATGGATGACTGCAGTCAACACCCCGACACAATGAGACATCTAGCAGACAACTAAGGTATTACTTGGACGTTGATGTCGGTAAATTTTGCTTAGAGGCCTCTTTATTCACGCTTAAGGATATTTTATGAGCCTGAAAATCATCAGACCCGAGACCCATGGCTTAAAGTTCCTCCCAGAGGACTTGCTCCTTGGATTTTTCCATCCTAAAAAATCCAATGACCCTGATCAGGTTTTGAACCTGATCATGGAACGAGAGGCAAGGAGCATAACCACTCGTCCACAGCGGCCGACCTTCAAGTAATAACTTCTTCTTCTTCTTCCTTCCAAGTCCAAGGCCTGTTATGATCCTATAGAAAATTTTCCCTCCAGCGTTTCATAGGACGGCCCAGAGATCTTCGTCCTCTTGGTATATAATTATAAACAGCTTTGGGGATCCGATTTGAACTCATTCTTTCAAGATGGTGTTTCCAATTTAGTTGGTACTGTTTAATATATTTCAAAATTGGCGTAGTCTTCAATTCTTTTAAGTTATCAGTGTTCCTTTTCCGATCCCATCTGGTGTAACCCGCTGTTCTGCGCATGAATCTCATTTCACAAGCCGTTATTCTGCTTTCATGTTGTCTTTTTAGTGTCCATGCTGCACTACCATAGGTCAACACTGGTCTAGCCAAAGTGTTATATGAACATAATCTTGTGTTTTTTTGTACAAGGGATGGTTTCATAACTTGATTAATAATTCCCAAACTTTTATTATAACCAGTAATTTTTTCAGGGATATCCTTTTCATCCCAGATAGAGAGATAATATCCAAGATATTTATATATTCAAGTAATAACATTTACACAAAATATCTGCCTGGGCAAATCAGTAATTGTCACAACTCACTAAAAGTACTTTTTAGTAACATAATTCTGTATCTAGTTATTTTGCATTTCTAACGCTGCCCCTTGACTTGCATAACAAGCCATGTAACATCAGTGACTGTTACTCAAGTGGCAAATTTTAATATTCACATTGTTTCCTACGTGCTGAGTCATGATATTGTTCCATCCATAGTAAATCTGTCCAAGGGCAGGTGTTTCACTGCAATCACAGCATTCTCATGCTATGTTTTGCATGTTTACTATGAAACTATAGGTGTGATATTGTTGGCACATATTAATAAAATTAATTTTTATGTTTTTAACACTTAGAAGGACTGGACTCCCAACAAGGACCAATGGAACAAAGATGTAAAATAATATTTTTTTTTGTTTAATGGAAACAATTGAATTTTATTGAAAAATAATATTTCAGTACTTTACATAGCATTAAATTGATTTTAGTCACCAGAGTGAAGATAGGATTATTGTCAAGTCCAGTGGCGTATGGGATATTTTTTTAGGGTAAGCAATTTGGGAGTAAATGCCAGAAACTTTTTTTTTTACTGAAATATCGTATATTCCATGGAGAGGAAATGAGTTTCTTTTGGATTTTGACACTTACTCCTTTTTCAGTTTAATTCCGTCTAACAGTTTAATTATATATATATATATATATATATATATATATATATATATATATTACATAGCTGTATTTTAGTGAATGAAATGGAATTATCGAAAAACAGAGAATTTACTTGTCAAAATTTTTCACTTTCAAATGTTCTAAAAATAATAATCAGTCTGAATTACTGAATCGATAACTTATTTGACACAGTATAGTGTCAAAAATTTGTACGTATATTTGTCTGTATTTTGTTTTGGTGTCAAAAGGTATACCTGAAGTTTGAATGCAGGCTTTCACGGCCGGTAATCATGATGTTGAGTGATTCCGGGTTCTGTGGCCGTGGTCCATAGTTGGTGTTGATACCAGACGTTTCGCCCTCAACTGCGGAGGGCATCTTCAGTGGCGAGTGCTTCTAGGCGTGTTTCCTGGTCGGAAGCTCTACTTAGAGTAAGTAGAGCTTCCGACCAGGAAACACGCCTAGAAGCACTCGCCACTGAAGATGCCCTCCGCAGTTGAGGGCGAAACGTCTGGTATCAACACCAACTATGGACCACGGCCACAGAACCCGGAATCACTCAACATCATACCTGAAGTTTGTTTGTTCTTTTTGTTCAAATTCTTCCCGTTTGTTTTTTATTCTTTTAATCTATTTATGCAGTAATCAATATCGTGATATTTTGCTTGCATATCAAATAAACTGTCAGTTACAAGGAAAATATTAACAAATGTATTCAATATAAAATTGAAATCAAATGTTGCAATGTGATCAAAACACCATGTGCAGCAATATAGGCTTCCTGATCTCAATATTCTTGTCTGGATTCGTAATTTATTCAAAGACAGAATTAACACATCCCGATACTCATGTACTATTCCAACCAAACTAGAACTGTAATTTTACCGCGTCGAAGAAACTCTTGCCAACTGTTTATTTTTTTCTTAATCAAAAACCATGTACTTTTGGTTGATTTTGAAAAGAATGCAGCTAGTCCATTCAAAGTAAGGAACAAAATGTATTCTTTAAAACATAAGAAAGTTGAACATTAATGTGGCATTTGAAACTAATAAAACTTTACAAAATATATTAAAAAAACAATAAAACTAAACTAAAAAAAGAAAAATTATCAGGTGTATATAAATTGAAGTGTGGCACATGTGACAATGTCTATATAGGACAAACTGGTAGACCTTTTATCTTTCGTATAAAGGAACACATGAGAGCATATAACAGAAATTTAGAATATTCAAAATATGCTAACCACCTATTCCAATTTAATCATTGTTTCGATCCAAATTTTGAAATTTACATGTTTGTGATAAGGGTTAGAATTTGGACCTTTTGGAGGCTGTAGAAATAATTAAATTGAAAAGTAGTAATAAACTGTTAAATTCTCAACTTGATTTGAATGAATCGCCTTTGTTAAATTAAAAAATTTAAATAAATTATTGTTGTATTGTTGCTTAGATCAGTTGATATGTACTATAATAACACAATTCATAATTTGTTAACATGTCTGAAGAAGGTACAGTGTACCGAAACAGCTGTCACTGAATTATATCTTAATAAATATGAAAATTAACAAATATGGATTTTCATCAAGTAAACGCCAACTCAATTGATTAAGAAATGATGTTGTTATTCCAGGAATAGATGTACAAAGATCAGTCAGAAATAGCTTTACTATGGCCCCTAGTCATATAGCCTAAGGTAATTCTTCTACTTGAGTCCGCAGTAACGTCACGTCGAGTAATTTACTATATACCTATGTGACTATACTGTGTGAGTGGCCACTGAACACAAGAAATCACACTCTCTTCTCACCTCTGGGGATAACACTGAGTACAGGAAAGTTGTTAAAACCCATTTTGTAGAAATGTATGCTTTTTGCATTTAATGCAGAATTTTCCCAAGTGAAGCTACATGTCAACATTATGTCTTGAAATGCATCTGGCCCTAACTTCCCAGCAATTAATTTCTCCTACATCAAGAATGTTGCTGAATGTGTGTGGGCTGCAGTACTGACAAGCCATTTGATTAACAATACTTACACCATATTTAGTTTTGTTGTGCAATCTGACAGTGTCTTCGGTTCAGTGCTCAGTTCAACATTGGTGTGTCTATTGAGTTCCATCAGACGTGAGTATTGAATCCAGTACCAACGACTGAAATGAGGAGCTGCCTTCATTTTGGCCACAGTTTCGTACATGGGCACCCGTTTGTCCATAGCCACAGCTGCAGGTAGGAGCTCCCAATTTATCAGAAGCAGGAACAGTTGCATTTCCAACGTCAAAATTAGTAGTCACTTGATAGAGCTCTGTCAAACATGATTAAGAAATAACGAGTTGAAATGTTTAGGAATGTACGACATAGACATGATGTAATATTGACAGTAGAGGATGGAATGTAATCTCCTTCAGACGGCACAAAGTGCCCCTCCCCTCTATCTGTACTGCAGTAAGTTCCACATAAAAACTGACATTGAAAAAAATAATCACCATTGCAGTAGAGCAACAAAAAATATCAAAACTGATTGAAGCAACAATAAATATAAATTTACTGCATATGAAACAAATATTTTTTTGTTTAAAAGTAGGTAACTCCTCAAAATTAAAATATGACAGATTTGGCACATTGGTGCTTCTAGGTAAATCCTGCTTTAAAGTATTTTTTAAAATTGGACCCAAGATGTTGTAACTCCTATGATGTTTGGTTGGCTTTAAATACTTGAAAATAATAAAGTTTCAGTTATATCAAAATAAATAAATACATGCAGCAGATAACAGAACTTCAAAATGGGATAAAAATGTCTGTCAGTCTTTCTAGTGTTAAAAATCCAACATTATAACATGAGAGACATTTTTCCATTGTTCTTGTGACATTGAAAAAGCATGTGCCACTTACCCTCAACATATAAATGTAAAATTTAAATAAATAAATAAATAAATATATATATATATATATATATATATATATTCTGCTACAAGCAACAAACAATCTATACAGTGGCAGCCATTTTGAAAATCATTGTTTTGTGATCCTCAATCAAGAGAAAAGTTGTGCTTGTGTTTGATATTGAGCTTGGGGACATGATTATCTGAACTGAAAATAATTTGAGATGTTCTCTTTCATTTCTGCTGGCTGCAGTTTGTTTTGGTTGTACTGAGATAGAATATTTCCATTTTCAACTTCGCAAGTTGGAGTCAGGTGTCTTATGACAGTTGTTCACAAACTTTTCATCTGTTTGTTGTATATTTATTTGTTTGACTGAAGGGCCATTGGTTTTTAAACTTTTTTTTCTGACACACACATTATTGGTATCAAGTATGACTTTTAAGTAAATGGATATTTAATTTGTGTCTAAATAAGCGCCCTCCATGGTATCTTTACCTTGTCGTGGTGGAGTGGCTTGCGTGCTTAAATGATCCTGAGAGCTATGCCGGCGGTAGCATTGCTGCCGATAGGGTTACCCATGCCGGACTGGTCGAAGGTGATAAGCCAGACGAAAAAAGTACCTTGGGCGAAAGAGTGACGATCTTTCACCGTAAAAATACAACCGTCAAGAAATGCGGACATGGGTTCAACTGGGGTAAAATCTTCCGGAGGTCAAATAGTCCCCCATTCGGTTCTCCGGGCGGGGACTACTTCAGGGAACCCATGCCAAAGGCTCAAACACAGGGACATGTTCTTAGGAACATGGAATGTTAGGACTTTATACAGTAGCGGGGCACTAGAGATATTAACGTGGGAACTAGATAAATCGCCCTTGGATATAGTCGCTGTATAGGAAGTTAGGTGGCCAGGAGAAGGTAGTCAGGAATCAGGAAGCTTTGCATTATACTACGTGGGTGCAGAAAGACCTGCATTTGGAACGGGTTTTTTAGTCAGGAGGTGGATTCTATTCGCTATCCGAGATATTAAGTTTGTTAGTGATAGGATATCATACATAATTCTAAAGGGTAAACAACATGATTTATAATTGTAAATGTACATGCCCCCACAGAAGATAAAGATGACAAGATCAAGGATGAGTTCTATGAAGAATTAGAATGCATATTTGATAGCCTTTCACGATATCATATGAAAATTGTCTTAGGAGATTTTAATGCAAAAGTGGGGCGGGAAGATATATTCAAACCAACAATAGGCAAATTCAGTCTTCATGAAGATAGTAACGACAACGGGGTTAGATTAGTCAGATTTGCCACATCAAAGAATCTCATTCTTAAGAGCACAACATTTCAGCATAAGGATATACATAAATACACTTGGACGTCCCCAGATGGAGAAACTCGGAACCAGATAGATCATGTATTAGTGGATAAACGCTGGCACAGTAGCATCATTGATGTTAAATCAGTTAGAGGGACAGACTGCAATTCGGATCATCATCTGGTCAGAGTGAAAATCAGACAACGGCTATCGCTTATGAGAGGAACAAACGCTAAAGATGATTCTGTAAAATTTGAATTAAAAAACTTGAAAAATGATGAAATGAGGCAAGAATACCAAATCAAAATTGCTAATAGATTTGAAATACTGGAATCTTCCGATGACAATGAGGCAAACGAAGAAGAAACTGATGTAAATAAAGAATGGGAGGCTATAAGAGATACTATTAAATTGTCAGCATTAGAAAGGATTGGTTGTTTAAAAAAGAGGCAAAACAAGAAATGGTTTGATGAGGAATGTGCCGATATTGTAAAGAAAAGAAAGCTAGCAAAAATGAAATGGTTACATGAGCCAAATGAGGTATATTTAGAGCAATTGGGTAGTATTAGACGGGAAACCACCAAGCTACTAAAGGGTAAAAAGAGGGGATATTTGAGAGAGAAGATTAATGATCTTGAAATGAATGCAAAAAATAGGAACATTAGAGAATTATATCAGGATATTAGTATAGAGAAGAAAGGGTTTCAGGGTAGAACAAACATAATTCGGAATGAAAATGGGGATATGATTGCAGATTCCAGGAGTATATTAAATAGATGGAAAAGTTACTTTAATCAGCTATTAAATGTTTATACAGAACAGGACATTGTGGAGGATAATTTACAGACGGCAGAAATGCTAGTCGCAGAGCCAAGTGCATTAGAGGTTGAAATAGCGATTGAAAAATTGAAGATGTATAAAGCATCAGGTTCAGATGAGATCCCAGCAGAACTGATAAAATCAGGGGGAGAAAAATTGATGGACAAGATACGCTGGTTGCTTAGTATGATTTGGGAAAAAGAAGCTCTTCCAGATGAATGGAAGGAATCAATTATCGTACCAATTTATAAGAAAGGAGATAAAACTGATTGCAACAACTATAGGGGCATCTCATTACTTTCCACTTCGTACAAAATTCTAACAAATATATTAGTAAGCAGACTTACTCTCTATATTGATGACATTCTAGGAGATCATCAATGTGCATTTAGAAGAAACAGGTCTATAACAGATCAGATTTTTAGTATAAGACAGATTTTAGAAAAGAAATGGGAATATAATGGTACTGTACATCAACTATATGTAGACTTCAAAAAAGCATATGATTCAATTAAGAGGGAGAAGTTATATGGTATCCTGCTGGAGTTTGGAATTCCTAAAAAGTTAGTTAGACTTATACGAATGTGTCTGAATGGCTCAAAGAGTAGGGTGCATGTAGGCAAACAGTTTTCAGACACTTTTGAAATCCAGAATGGGTTGAAGCAGGGAGATGCACTATCTCCTCTACTATTTAATTTTGTACTAGAGCATGCCATTAAATCTTTAGAGAATGAGGAAGGCTTACAACTGAATGGTATTAATAAGCTGTTAGTTTATGCTGATGATGTAGTACTACTGGCCGATAGCGAAGCGATACTAAATGCCAATATGCACACACTATTGAGTAACACTAAGAAATTAGGACTGGAAGTAAATATCAGTAAAACTAAATATATGGTCACATGTAGAAAATCAGTATATAATGGAAATGGACAGCTAATGACAAATGACGGAAATTTTGAGGAATTGGCTGAATTCAAATACTTAGGAACAATAATCACAAATAGGAATGAGATGCACAAAGAAATTAAACATAGGCTCAATTCTGGAAATGCATGCTATTATGCATTGCAGAGACTTTTGATGTCCCAACTCCTTTCAAAAAACGTTAAGCTGAAAATATATAAAACTATTATTCTACCAGTTATATTATATGGGTGCGAAACATGGACTCTTACTTTAAGGGAGGAAAGGAGATTACGAGTATTTGAGAATAAAGTTCTTAGGAAAATTTTTGGACCAAAGAGAGGTGAACAGACAGATGAATGGAGAAGACTACATAACAATGAACTACATGGTCTTTATAGGAAGCCAGATATAATAAGAACAGTTAAGTCTCGTAGACTGCGATGGGCAGGACATGTTGCGCATATGGGGAATGAAAGACGTGCATGGAAACTTCTTGTAGGAAAGCCAGAAGGAAAACGCCCTGTTGGTAGACCAAGAATGAGGTGGGAGAACAACATTAACTATGATTTGAGGGAAGTAGATTATACAGGAAATGATTGGAAAGCATTAGCTCGGGATAGGGATGTATGGAGAGCTTATGTCTGCGCGGCCATGAACCTACGGGTTCGATAGTGCCAGTGAGTAAGTAAGTAAGTATAAGTAGGGGACAACAATGTCCACATTCATTTGAAAATTATGCAAAATACAAATTCTTTGGGGTAAATATGATAAAGAATAATTTGTAAATTTGTCCCAATTTTCCATCAGTGTATGTTAATTGATTTTCTTCTTTGATGCTATGGTTTATACTTGGTTTTCCTATTTCACCTCCGTCTATTATTATATATCTGGAGCCTTTATTCTGCATCCTCATTACACTCTCATCCTGTTTGGTCCTAGGCATTCCATTTTCCTTACTTTAATATTTTTTTTTATTCATTGACTTCCTCAAAATTGAAGGTTGCCATTAGAGACAAAGTTTAACAGGTTTCGAGATAGAAATAAACTCATTAAAAATATGACATAGTAGGAAATATAAATCATCATTAAATATTTGGAGTGAGAAAATGCATCATCATCTTGTAAGTATTGTTATGGTCTCAAAGAGGAATTTTGTGTCTAGCACTTTTCTGGGCATCCCAGCAATTACCTTGGGAGCAGTAACGAAGCATAGCTCTTGGAAATCTCTGAGATGGCATTTGTTGAAGATGGGTTTTCCAGTTGTTCTGGCAGTTTTGTATATGTTGAAGAATGGGTTCTACATCCTACTCTCCCATAATTTGTACATTTCTTTTATGGTCCCACTTTGTATAACCTGCTGTACAGCTCATAAATTTCATCTCATTTGCTGTTATTCAGCAGAAAATACATATAAACGTAATTTATCCTGATGAAATGATGTCCTTGCCAATGAATACACATTACCTCTTAATATCCACATGGAAGCACTGGGTGAGGTTATAACGAAATCTCATAGCTGATGTTTTGGGAGACCCTCTGACGTTGAGAATGTGACTGAAATCTCATAGCTGATGTTTTGGGAGACCCTCTGACTGAAATTTAGGTACAGTTCCACTTGCCCCTATCATTAGCCCTGTAATATCAAAGTTCTGAAATATATATTTATTTTTGTAGCAGGACACTGTTGGTTCGTATACTACCTTGTTTTCATAGTCTAATTCTTGCGGTTGATTGATACTTGACTCAACATTTATGGTTGGATCTAGCATCAGTACTGTTGGCTCTGTAAGCCAGGATAACAATCTGTTGTTATTTAAGCCAAACCTGCAACTTTTTTCTTGAACCACATAACCAATCTCTTTCAGGCCACCTGCCTGTCATGTTTCAAATTTTGTGATGTCTTAAGTGTTGCAGTATCTCACCAAACAGACAGGCTCCCAGTACATGGTCAAGTGTCCCATGCTCTCGTGGCAGCACTGACATCTATAAAACAGAATAATTGGAGATCTTTCCATTTAGAACATGTTAATCCCCTATTTATTTGCAGCTGAAAATTTCCTATATAGGATAATTGTTTTTTTTTTCCTTCATGAGGAAACTTACAAGTTGATAAAGCTCGCTATGAAACATTCTCGGCAAACTAATAACAAGGTTTGTTTATCAAGGAGCTTAGCGCCTGCTTCAGTTTCAAGATGTTAGGACAAGGTTGATTTCAGTTGCCAATTTCCTTTTTCCATTTATATAAGAATTTTTTTTTCAAAGCAATACTTGGCAGATGTTGGTATGTTCTGGCCTCACATTCCAGAAGACACAAAAGAGATGAGTCCTACAGTCAGTAGTTAGAGGATATATTTTGAAGTACTTTTCGGTATTTTGTCAGTATCAGTTTGGGGTTAAAAAAATTTGGAAAAATGTGAATGCAAGCTCATCTAATGTATATACATCTAATGTATTTGAGAGTAATTTTCAAAGATACAACATATGGCCCTTCTTCTTTGATTATAAAATAAGAACTGCATTAGTTGATATTTATATTTTAGGTATTTAGTGACAATAAACTATCTATCTATTATATATATTATAGCAGGATTTTAATATCATAATGAATATAAAAGTTAAAGTTAATAATTTTGTATTTTAAAATTCTTTTAATATTTAAATATAACTTAAATAAAAGAAAATCATCTAAATAATTCATTGTTGGTTATTGTTGAATAAAAATGTCTCAGTAACAATTAAAGAAATTGTATTACATAACAGTCTTTGTAAATAATGCTTTTAAAACTTGTTTTAAGTCATTGTTGTCAAAATTATAAAGCCTTCTGTTATAACTGTAATAAGAACACCTGCTTATCTTCATATCCTTAAATGAAAGTAAACGAAACTCTGCTTGGATGTTAAAACAATCAACTTTCTTATTTAACAAATCAATTTAAACCTTATATTTAGAGGACTATTAACCAATAGAATTAAAAAATAACATCATGTGATGTAATAATGTTCTTTAAAATTATAAAAGAATTACACTATTCATTCGGCATACAACTTTCAACAAAGATAGAAGAAGAAGACTTCTCAAGATAAAATGTAATATTTAATACAAGAATAATTGATTCCAGAAAAGAAAAGGATTTATTTTAATTGACAGTGAAGAATAATACCACTTACATTTACTTAATCTGCTGGGAACCTACAAAGTCAATAAATTTGTAATTATTTCTACAAGAAACATTTTTTATGATTTTAAAGTGTTTTCCTATCCAGTGTACCAAGTTCCGACCTTGAGAAGAGAATCTGGCTCTACCGAAAACTAAACCCAACCTGAACCAGTAATTCTTTTTTGGGACACAAATCCTTCTGCAAAATATTACTACAACATCGTGCATGAAGAGAATTACTGCTTCAAAATGTCACCACAACGTGGGACAAAGCAATTACTTCTTCAATATATATAAACCAGAAAAAAAAAATGGAGAGAAATGATGCACGTGTACAATTGAATTGAAATGTGAAATTAGATATGTTAATTTTTTCAAAAGATGTAGCATTAGTTGCACTCTCAGAAGATGAATTACAATATTCAGTACATAATTTTAAAAAATGGGCATCAAGTTTAATATGAAAATTAATATAGAGAAAACAAATGTAATGGCTTTTCATGGGAAAAAACCCTGTAAGTAGCAAAATGTGTCTTGATTCAAAAATACTGGAAAGAGTAAATTCATTTACCTATCTTGGATACACATTAACATATTTGGATGAAATAGATACATAAAATTAAATTACCAATTTTAATAAAATCATGGGGACTATTTAACTCATGCCCCAAATGGGAGTCAATGACCAATCACGTTTCAATGATTTCTGTTTTACAACCAATCAGAGTCGTGTTTCAGGAAATATTTATCAGTGTTATAATTACCATATTAAAGAAAGCTCCTCCTTTTTAATATTCTGAACAGGTCTGACCATTATTTTGCAGTGACTGAGGCCACGAGAAATATGGCTACCAGATTGTATATATAGTGCATGAATGTCAACACATGCCGCATGCGGGAGTTAATATAAAAACATTTGTAGCAATTGATTATACCACCAAAAAAAGAAAACACTGTTTGCACTTTCTTAAATGTATTTTTTCCCAGGTAACAATCCAGAAAAATATAATTGTCATATTTACATCATACGACATCAGAAATGAATTAATATACAGTTTGATGTGTTTCATGTTTTCTCCACTAGAAAGAATTCTTACAATATTGCGTTCCTTTGGCAATAAATAGTATGATCTGGTTGCAGTGATAAACAAAAGAAGCAGATGAAGCGTACCTATCGCTTCTCATTTGTTTTCAAACATTGCCATTTACATTAAATATATAAATATTTTAAAATAACTATAGTTAAATAATGATTTGTGAGTAAAGAGCTTAATTTTATTCGTTAAATAGTCCTAACAAATGCCACTCTTGATTTCCAAATTAACTAGATAAATTCACTCCTCACTTCGTGAGTTGCGAATTTATCGATAATTTGGAAATCACTCGTGGCATTACTTATGATAATAAATTCTGTAATGAAACCTTCGCTAGTGTAGAGACATATGAGAGTACGGTTATACAAAACTTTAATAAGACCTGCACTTTGCTATGGCAGTGAGGCAAGGAGAGGCGAACAGGATAATTTCTAGTGCAATGAGATTGATGAGATATACACAAACACAATGATGAGTCTTGAAGGAACAACACTTAGGACCAGCCATCAAGTACATACAAGAATATCACAACAACTGGTTGAATCATTTGCGATGAATGAATTCATATAGAGTTCCCAAAGCCATGGTTCGTTATTGTCCAACAGGGAATATATCTCTGAGCCGTCCAAGTATGTGCTGGATATAAAATTCAACAATGAGATCATAACAGGCCTCTAGGTCTAAGACTTGTTTGGAAGAAACAAAATATTGTTTTCCCTGTCATGCTTGGTGGCTCCTTGTGGGTTGTGAATGTCTTATGAGAATGCTAGTTAACAATTTTGCACTTTTTCTAGTGATCTGCTTAATATTTTTGCGCGAGTTGTTTCAGTCCTGGTTAGACATGTAAATAGGATAAAAACTGATCTATTCATGTTGTTGTTTTGAAATGCTGGGCTTTGGCAACGAAGCCATTAGCGTTCTTGCTCTCCAATACTTCTCTATGGTGGATCCAACAGGTAATACTTCACAGGTCTGTAGATATTCTTCGTTCATTTCTTTTGTCTTTGTTGCATAGAGGACAATTTGGATTCGTGTAGATTCCTATTTTACATAAATGTTTGGCCAAAGAGTCACGTTCTGTAAGCAGTCTAAATTTTGCTACTGTAGTTTTAGGTGGAATTTCTGGAATAATATCTGGCTTCTTTACTAAAATATTCCATTTTTTGTCTTTGGCTTTATTACATAGGTCTTGGTTTTGTTTGATTTTATATTTGTTTTCAATTACTCTTTTTATAGATGCAAAAGATGAGCTTTTAGTTGTATTCTGAATTAAAATTGGAACTTTTTTTTGGCAAGAAAATCAGCAGTGTCATTTCCAGCAATTCCACAATGTGCAGGTATCCATTGCAATTGAATTCTTTTCTGTAGTTTTTGAAGTTGTTGAATCATTTTGTAGCACTCTTTAATTTGTATTGACTTCATTTTGTGTGAATTTATTGCATATATTGCTGCCTTAGAATCAGAGAGTATGACAGCATTTTGAAATTTATTTATTCTGTATACTAATTGTTGGAGTGAAATATGAATAGCCGTTACTTCTGCGTCAAAATTTGTTGTGTGGTATCCTGCTGGTTGATAAAATGAAAATAATGCACATGTAATTCCTGATCCTGAGTTGTTATCAATAGTAGATCCATCTGTGTAGACATGTAACCATTCTTCTGGTGGATATCTCTTATTCACAGCTTCTAATGCTAGAGCTTTTAGTACAAGTGTGGGAGTTTCAGATTTTGTAACTGATTCTTCTAGATTTAGCTGAATGCTAATTGGTTCAAAAGCAAGAGGGTTTTCTCTGATCAAAATATTTTCTTTAGATTTAGGAAGATTCAAATCTGTTTTTATTTCTGTTACTTTTGACTAGAAACTTGTTTGTGTTTTCAACTTGGTTAGTTGTAACTGTCTTTTTTCCCCATTTTGATGTTGTTATTTTTCCATGTTGTGTTATTGCCTGTTCCTCTAAAGTTAGACATATTAGAGGGTCCTGAGTTAGTGCTTGCATTGCTGTGATTGGGGTTGATTTAGCTGTGCCAGTTATAAGCCGTAAAGCCTGTTTTTGGCATACTTCTAGGCGATTTAGGTTTGAGTTATTTGCTGTGATTATTACCTCCCCATTGTATAGAAGTATTGGCTTGATGAATGTTTTATACTTGGTGTTCAGAGTCTGGCAATTACTACCCCACTTTGCTCCAGCTAATCTTTTTAAGATTGAAAATCTTTTCGTTACTTTGTTTACTACTGCTTCAATATGTTTTCTCCAAGATAATTTTGAATAAAAAATTTTCCCAATTTTGTTTCATTTGTTACTGATCTATTCATTATTAGCCATAAGAACTGTGAATTTTTGTTTCCATTCAAATAATTTTGTAGTGTTTTCTCTTGATTGTGTGTTTAATGACAAGTGTTATAATTAATATTATTCTGGCTTTTCTTTTTATGATTTGTTGTGGTTCGTGAGATTCAACCGGATATGCACGGTTAATATGAATATTAATCCATCTGCAAGACTGAAAGAATTTTCCAAACTGAGGGCTCAATAAATAATAATAATAATGTGGTACCTTGATGAGGTGATGCAGTACATTTTGGACAGTACTTGATAATCTTTATAATTAATATGAATTACCTCGTGTTCTTATAAGGAATCATTAATTGTGTCTATTTGTTGTTGAGATGATTTATGGCATCTTATTAAGTGAATGTTGATTTCCTTTCTTATCACATGAGATACATTAAATAAGGAGAATTTGACCGCCTGCAGATGTTGATGATTGAATATTGTACACATTAGATTGTAAATGTTCAGGATATTACTGCACACAGCCATTTAAAATTGTCAATTTGTGATAAATTATTTCTATCAACTCTACGTATTCTGTCCTGTGCCGTAGCCAAGTGGTTAAGGTAGGAAGCTTTGGCGCAGAGCTACAGGACTTGCGCTGTTTCAAGTCTCCATGGGGAAGAAATTTTCTCATGGTATTTCGGTCAGTATGGGACCAGTGCCCACCCAGCATCATGAGGCATTTGGGTAGTTACAATAAGAGTGGCTCCAAGTTGAGAAAACCAGCTATAAAGGCTGGGGGACTCGACATGCTGACCACATGTCACCCCTACACTGACTGATGATCATCTACCTCTGTGATTGACACATGTCGATGTGAGGCCAGCATCCTGCTGGTAGACTAAGGGCCTTCTAGGCCTGTTGTGCCAGGAGTTTTTTCTCCGTATTCTCCTCCAGATCTAACATAACAATCTAGCATGCAGTTGTTTCTATTACTGGTATTATATATTGGTAGGTGATGCTAGCAACTTTATATGTAAATAATGGCCCATTGTTAAGCCATAGCCACACCTTTGTAAGGGGTTACTAGACCAAGATAAATTTTAGTTATCTTATTTGCACATAGATGGCATGTGGTCTACACACTGACCCAATGAGATTTAACAGACAACTAAGGTACACTAGCAACCAGATGATGTCAGAGGCAGACATTTGAAACAATGAATTTCCTTTTTAGTTAATTATATTATTAAAAAGTCCACCGCTGTGGTCTTGAGGTAGCATGCTGCCTTGTCATGCAGCAAGGCCTGGGGTTCGATCCCCGGTCGGGACAGTTTTTCTAGGTGAGGTTTATATTGGGGTTTTCCTCACCTGTAAGACAAATGTCAGGAAAACTTTAAGGCCAAAATGGTCCCTGAAATCACATGGCCATCATCATCATCATCATCATCATCCTTATCATCATCATCATCATCCTTCACTGGTGTGGAAAGCAACGGGAAGCTACTACACCTAGGCCTACAATTCCCTAGTAAAGCTGCATAGCATAGCATGAAAATGCTATGATTGCAGTGAAGGACCTGCCTTTGGGCAGAATTACTATGGATGGATATTATTAAAATACTATTTTTTATTATAAGAAAACCTGTCTTTTCTACTTATAATCTTAACCTCAATAAAAAATTGATGTTGTAACAGATTAAGATTTTATTTTTAACAGTTCTGTTCGCTAGAATACTTGCGGTTTATAGATTGTTTTTAATAATTCACAAAAAGCATATTATAAGAACACACATGACAGACGTACTTGTTTTAAACCATCAGAGTAACATTTATACAACTTTTCTTCTTCTCCATGCCAGTTTAACCTCTCACCTAACACTTATGTTTACATGCCCACACCACCTGGGTCTTACAGCGACACGACTTGTCGGGAAAGGGATTTTAAATGTTTTTGGCCACACAAGGACATAGAGGAACTCTCTGGATGAGTGGTCAGCTCATTCCAGGACCCCAGTCACTCACACACTCCTACTAAACAAGGCGAGTAGGATAATGACAGTTACAACGGCCACATGATGGCAACTGTTTAGGCCTTAAAGTTTCCTCACCCCTGTCTTACAGATAAGAAAAAGCCCAAAGAACCATCACCCAGGGAATTTATCCCTACTGCTGCACGAGTCAGTGATGCTACCTAAGACCACAGGAGTGGACATATTTATTATTATTATACATCCTTGCATAGCTTTTGACTTGCTTTATTATGTCAGATGCTCTTAGTAATGTTGATATTTTTGGTCTTCACCAAACTCTTATCATAAAGTGATCTAAGCTCTGTTTCTCATCTCAGTATCAGCAATTTGGTTTCTGGTAGAATCATTAGGAGAAATCCAAGTTTGTAAATGAATATTTTTATGTTGAAGCCTTGTGCTACTATCCACTAAGTTTTTACATGCTGTAAAATTACGTAATCTTTCATAATCATCATCTGATTCATTATGCATAATAAAGTTTGAAACTTTAGGTCTTAAATGGCTTTTCAACCATCTCATTATGGTTAAGCATTGTTATTATTGATAGGTTATTTTCAAAGGATCACAGGAGGAATTATTTTTATTTATTTATCCTTATTCTCAGTAGGTGGATATTATTAGAATAGAATAGATTTATTTAGCCTGGTGGAGTTAAGGTCATGTGGCCTTCTCTTCCACTCACCAGGACAAACATATGTTACATATAAATACAAACAATTAATTATCTGTCAAATTGAATAATAATGAAAGTAATGTCTAATAAATACAATAAAATTAAATACAATTAACATTAAATTAATGATAGAATGAATACAGAAAGGAATAACATCTCAAATCTACTATACATAGAAAGAAAAGAAAGAAAAAATACAAAGAAAGTAATAAACTACAATGAATTAATCTATCGCTTTTTATACAAGGCATTAGGTAAACATATTAATAAATCTTAAAACTATTTGTATTAAATATTCTAGTGTTGAAAAATTCTAGTGAGAACGAAGTATGGGAAGTTATTAAACATAGGCTCAAGTCAGGGATGCAAACTATTACATATTACAGGAATTCTTGTTGTCCCGACTTCTCTCAAAAATGTTAAACTAAAATGATACAAAACTGTTGTTCTCCCAGATGTGGAAAGCAACAGGAAGCTACCACTCCTACAATTCCCTAGTAAAGCTGCAAGCATAGCATGAAAATGCTAGTGATTGTAGTGAAGGACCTGCCTTTGGGCAGAATTACGATGGATGGATGGATTCTCCCAGTTATATTTTATGAATGTGAAACATTACTTCTTACTTTAAGGGAAGAGAAAACATTATGAGTATCTGTGAATAAAGTTCTTAGGAAAATGAGAGACGGACAGACAAGTGAATGGAGAAGACTGCATACCAGTGAGCTACATGGTCTTTATAGAAAACCAGATATAATAAGAACAGTTAAGTCTCATGGACTGTGATGGGCAAGACATGAGGCATGAATGGGGAATGAAAGAGGGGCATGGAGACTTCTTTTAGGAAAACCAGAGGGAAAATGCCCAGTTAGCAGACCAAGAATGAGGTGGGAGAATAACATTAGCCATGATTCGAGGGAAGTAGATTATACAGGATAAGATCGGAAAATATATCAGGATAGGGATGTATGGAGAGCTTATGCCCTCGCCGCCATGAACCTATGGTTCGACGGTGCCAGTGAGTTAATAATACGAAACCATCCCGAATCGGACAAGAAAGAAATCTTCCTTACATGTTCATTGTGCCCCTAGGTCAGGCACTGGAGGATAGTTGCAATTATTTATTTATTTAATCGTTTATTTAAATTGTTATTGGAGAAGTAGCCGTTCATAAAATGAAGTATTATTATTTGTTAGTGAAAAGTCAAGTGCGGGTAATGCAAATTTTGAGAATCAAACAATAAATTGTGTCATTATTTTAGGTAAAACTGTGTATGCATGTTTTTAAATTGATGGAGCTGCTATCTAGCGGCCGAATGTTATAAACGGTATTGATCCAAAGCGACTGTCATCTGGTGGCAAATTTACGAAACACTTTGGCTGCAATTTCGCTGTTCTCACACGACATCTGGTGAAAAATGAATTAGACAATCGATGGAAATATAACCTGTCCCATTTATTTTGTTCACCTCGACTTTCGTTTTTGGACTAATGTTCATTTATTGAAAATGTTTTACAACAGTAGGTCAATACTATTACTGGTTGACTATTTCTTTGTCGCACCATACATTCACGCCGGTCCGCATCCTCCTTCGCTGTTTGTCGTAATGCACGTTGGTACATCCCCTGTAATCCATTCATAGTAATTCTGTCCGAGGGCAGGTCTGTCACTGCAATCATAGCTTTTTCATGCTATGCCTTTCAGCTTTACTAAGGAATTATAGGTGTAGTAGCTTCCCGTTGCTTTCCACACCGGTGAAGGATGATGATGGCCGGATGATTTTCGGGGACAGTTGGGCCCTAAGCTGTTGGAATTTGTCTTAGAGGTAAGGAAAAACCCCGAAAAAATCTCACTCGGGAGCCTGTCACGATCGGGAATCGAACCCGGACCCTCTGCGTGACAAGGCAGCACGCTACCTCGAGACCACAGCGGTGGACATCCCCTAGAAACATATATAAAATGCATCGGCAAGAACAGCCTTTGACCTGTTCTGATGGACCAGTGGTTACAACGTTCCTCGATTCTATGGCAAGTATCAATCCGCATAGATAAAAAAAACGCAAAAATTATTGTAGCAGTTGGAAAATTTACATATTTCAAAAGAAATGCCATAAACGCCTTAATATTAAAGAAGTTGAAACAAAACTAACCTAAAATACGCCTTACTATTGTTGGGACATGTCAATTTCCATTGCTAAACCATAATAATAATAATAATAATAATAATAATAATAATAATAATAATAATACTTACTTACTTACTTACTCACTGGCACTATCGAACCCGTAGGTTCATGGCCGCGCAGACATAAGCTCTCCATACATCCCTATCCTGAGCTAATGCTTTCCAATCATTCCCTGTATAATCTACCTCCCTCAAATCATAGTTAATGTTGTTCTCCCACCTCATTCTTGGTCTACCAACTGGGCGTTTTCCCTCTGGCTTTCCTACAAGAAGCTTCCATGCACGTCTTTCATTCCCCATACGTGCAACATGTCCTGCCCATCGCAGTCTACGAGACTTAACTGTTCTTATTATATCTGGCTTCCTATAAAGACCATGTAGTTCATTGTTATGTAGTCTTCTCCATTCACCTGTCTGTTCATCTCTCTTTGGTCCAAAAATTTTCCTAAGAACTTTATTCTCAAATACTCGTAATCTCCTTTCCTCCCTTAGAGTAAGAGTCCATGTTTCGCACCCATATAATATAACTGGTAGAATAATAGTTTTATATATTTTCAGCTTAACGTTTTTTGAAAGGAGTTGGGACATCAAAAGTCTCTGCAATGCATAATAGCATGCATTTCCAGAATTGAGCCTATGCTTAATTTCTTTGTGCGTCTCATTCCTATTTGTGATTATTGTTCCTAGGTATTTGAATTCAGCCACTTCCTCAAAATTTCCCTCATTTGTCATTAGCCGTCCATCTCCATTATATACTGAATTTCTACCTGTGACCACATATTTAGTCTTACTGATATTTACTTCCAGTCCTAATTTCTTAGTGTTACTCAATAGTGTGTGTGTGTTGGCCTTTAGTATCTCCTCGCTATCGGCCAATAGTACTACATCATCAGCATAAACTAACAGCTTATTAATACCATTCAGTTGTAAGCCTTCCTCATTCTCTAAAGATTTAATGGCATGCTCTAGTACAAAATTAAATAGTAGAGGAGATAGTGCATCTCCTTGCTTCAACCCATTCTGGATTTCAAAAGTGTCTGAAAACTGTTTGCCTACACGCACCCTACTCGTTGAGCCATTTAGACACATTCGTATAAGTCTAACTAACTTTTTAGGAATTCCGAACTCCAGCAGGATACTATATAACTTCTCCCTCTTAATTGAATCATATGCTTTTTTGAAGTCTACATATAGTTGATGTACAGTGCCATTATATTCCCATTTCTTTTCTAAAATCTGTCTTATACTAAAAATCTGATCTGTTGTAGACCTGTTTCTTCTAAATGCACATTGATGATCTCCTAGAATGTCATCAATGTAGGGAGTAAGTCTGCTTACTAATATATTTGTAAGAATTTTGTATGAAGTTGAAAGTAATGAGATGCCCCTGTAGTTGTTGCAATCAGTTTTATCTCCTTTCTTATAAATTGGTACGATAATTGATTCCTTCCATTCATCTGGAAGAGCTTCTTTTTCCCAAATCATACTAAGCAACCAGCATATCTTGTCCATCAATTTTTCTCCCCCTGATTTTATCAGTTCTGCTGGGATCTCATCTGAACCTGATGCTTTATACATCTTCAATTTTTCAATCGCCATTTCAACCTCTAATGCACTTGGCTCTGCGACTAGCATTTCTGCTGTCTGTAACTTATCCTCCTCAATGTCCTGTTCTGTATGTACATTTAATAGCTGATTAAAGTAACTTTTCCATCTATTTAATATACTCCTAGAATCTGCAATCATATCCCCATTTTCATTTCGAATTATGTTTGTTCTAGCCTGAAACCCTTTCTTCTCTATACTAATTCCCTGATATAATTCTCTAATGTTCCTATTTTTTGCATTCATTTCAAGATCATTAATCTTCTCTCTCAAATATTCCCTCTTTTTACTCTTTAGTAACTTAGTGGTTTCCCGTCTAATACTACCCAATTGCTCTAAATTTACCTCATTTGGCTCGTGTAACCATTTCATTTTTGCTAGTTTTCTTTCTTTACAATGTCGGCACATTCCTCATCAAACCATTTCTTGTTTTGCCTCTTTTTTAAACAACCAATGCTTTCTGATGCTGACAATTTAATAGTATCTCTTATAGCCTCCCATTCTTTATTTATATCAGGTTCTTCTTTGTTTGCCACATTGTCATCTGAAGATTCCAGTATTTCAAATCTATTAGCAATTTTGATTTGGTATTCTTGCCGCATTTCATCATTTCTCAAGTTTTTTAATTCATATTTTACAGAATCATCTTTAGCATTCGTTCCTCTCATAAGCGATAGCCGTTGTCTGATTTTCACTCTGACCAGATGATGATCCGAATTGCAGTCTGTCCCTCTAACTGATCTAACATCAATGATGCTACTGTGCCAGCGTTTATCCACTAATACATGATCTATCTGGTTCCGAGTTTCTCCATCTGGGGACGTCCAGGTGTATTTATGAATATCCTTATGCTGAAATGTTGTGCTCTTAACAATCAGATTCTTTGATGTGGCAAATGTGACTAATCTAACCCCGTTGTCGTTACTATCTTCATGAAGACTGAATTTGCCTATTGTTGGTTTGAATATATCTTCCCGTCCCACTTTTGCATTAAAATCTCCTATGACAATTTTCATATGATATCGTGAAAGGCTATCAAATAAGCATTCTAATTCTTCATAGAATTCATCCTTGATCTTGTCATCTTTATCTTCTGTGGGGGCATGTACATTTACAATTATAAAATCATGTCGTTTACCTTTTAGAATTATGTATGATATCCTATCATTAACAAACTTAATATCTCGGATAGCAGATAGGATCCTCCTCCTGACTAAAAAACCCGTTCCAAATGCAGGTCTTTCTGCACCCCCATAGAATAATGCAAAGGTTCCTGATTCCTGACTACCTTCTCCTGGCCACCTAACTTCCTGTAAAGCGACTATATCCAAGGGCGATTTATCTAGTTCCCGCGTTAATATCTCTAGTGCCCCGCTACTGTATAAAGTCCTAACATTCCATGTTCCTAGGAACATGTCCCTGTGTTTGAGCCTTTGGCATGGGTTCCCTGAAGTAGTCCCCGCCCGGAGAACCGAATGGGGGACTATTTTACCTCCGGAAAATTTTACCCCAGATGAACCCATGTCCGCATTTCTTGACGGTTGTATTTTTACGGTGAAAGATCGTCACTCTTTCGCCCAAGGTACTTTTTTCGTCTGGCTTATCACCTTCGACCAGTCCGGCATGGGTAACCCTATCGGCAGCAATAATAATAATAATAATAATAATAATAATAATAGTAGATTTATTTTACCTGGCAGAGTTAAGGCCTTAAGGCCTTGTCTACCACTCAACCAGGTTGAATAGTCAACTTTGAAAAATTCGATAAAAAATTAAGATCGAGGAGTAACTATCTACCTAACCCTACCTAATTAATAATAATAATAATAACAACAATAATAATAATAAAAATAATAATAATAATGCTTTATTTATTGTGGCAGAGTTAAGGCCATAAGGCCTTCTCTTCCACTCAACCAGCAGAAATACAAATAAATATTTGACAAATATAGATATACGCTGTACTAATTATAAACAGTTAAAGATACATTAAATATAGAAATGTAAATTTCATGTACAAACAATATTTTATACGATAATAACAATAATAATACTTACGATAATAATAATAATAATAATAATGATAATAATATAATAATGATGATAATAATAATAATAATTATTATTATTATTATTATTATCTAATTAACCAAAGCTGTAAACATGTTGTCAATTGAATATAGCGGAAACTTGAATAAACATGTTGACAACCAAGTTGATATCACCAATATTATTCGGTAACCATCGACATAATTTGCAACTAGTGGTCCGTTGCAAGATTTCCAGACTGATATCTGGCATAGAATAGTCTAATGTTCACTTCTTGTTCCGAGGATCGCGATGGTGACAATGGATTTTTTTTTATCTTTGCTCAATTGTACACATAAATAGTGCTGGTTTGAAAGTTTACCAACAATACATTGAAACTAGATGAAAGGGAAGCATGGGATCAAGATGTTTGCTAACAAAAGACCGGTTAGGCGTATGTTTAAATCAGTGTACATAGGAAAGAATGCTTTAATTCCCTGCCACTGCTGAGAAGTTGTCCGACAAAACCTGAACACTTTAATCCTGTCATTTGAAGAGTAGTCACCGAGCAACGTCTCTTTATAGTTGTGATGAAATGTCTTACCCTATTCCCCGACCCGGCTTCCTATCGGCCACTAGTCTGCTGCAGTCCCACAGGACAACAACCCTTACTAGTAAAATTCATATCAAATTCCGTGGAGGTGAAGTCATATGATGAAAGTTAAAAATTAAACTGTACCTGTTGGTAGGTGCCGTCGTCCTCAACTTTGTTAAAATATTGTATATAAAATTAACTGGAGCTCTTTCGGAAGTTATCTTCCATCTTCTGCACCGCACCCCAATCAAACCCATTATACGAGATCGTCAAAAACAAGTCAGTTGCTGCTACAAACAGTTGGAGAAAACATCTCCGTACACAACGACAACAAGTAGCGGAAACTCAACTTGCAGAAGATGGAAGATAACTTCCGAAAGCGCTCCAGTTAATTTTATATACAATATTTTGACAAAGTTGAGGACGACGGCACCTACCAACAGGTACAATTTAATTTTTAACTTTCATCAAACAACCCTTACCTGTAAAAAAACTTCTAGTATCGAGTTTTATCATGGAGAGGGGTTTATTGTTGGGCCAAGAGGTAAAGATTGGATTTAGTGACACTAGGAATACTGAAGGAGTTCTCCATGTGTGAGAACTTAGGTTGCTCGGTTGGTATTCGGTAGAGTTGAGGTTCTTATCTCGGGATTCCACGAGGACTTCGTCGGGCAGAATTAATGTACAAAGAATATCTGGTAAAAGTAGTTTATTCTTGACTTTTATAAACTGCAAGTAATTGTATATATATGAAGTGAATTTATCCAACTTTTTAGAACGTAGTGTTTTGAAGTGACTTGATGAAATTGTACACGAGAAGTAAGTTAATGAAATTATCTACGAGAAGTAAGTGACGAGGAGAAGCCTCTCTCGCCTATAGGTAAATTAGTTACTCCCACTACCTCGATCACGTGGACCTAAGGTCTGTGCTTAGGCACATATAACGAAACATATAATTGGTTAATGCGCCCTCCTATTTTGATCCCGGGGGTGTTACAAATTTATTATTGGCGATTTACGCCTTCAGAGGTTGGACCTTTTTTCCCCGTGCTGGCTTCACGTACAGTCTAGTCACAAACATTAGCTAGGCTTGGGTTTTTTTCTTCTTAGGCTTGGGTTTTTTCCTAGGCTTCCGACGCTAGAAACTTGCCATGTTCCCACACTTTTTTGCTAACGATGTTTGTGTCAGGGTAAAACCCCCGCTTGTACATTAGCTAATGGGTTATGGTTATCACGCTAAATCAGTTAACTGGAGGCTTAGAAGATATCTCTACTCAATCTGTCGAGCAAAGGATCATTGTCATTAGTAAGTTATTATCATGTGTCAGCCACTTCCGTCTTCACAAAAGAAAGGTTTACATTACCTGAGTTGTCAGTATTCTTTAATAACTAATAATTTGATTACATTGATGCTGACTTCTTTGGATCATTTTATACGGCCTTTGCTCTTACATAATCAGGTTCCACTCTCTTCCCTGATCAATTTGAATATAAATATGACCTAAGTCCAGTAACTGCTTCATTTAATGATGTTATAATATCATCTGGTTATTATTGC
Source organism: Diploptera punctata (assembly GCA_030220185.1). Lineage (NCBI taxonomy): Eukaryota > Metazoa > Arthropoda > Insecta > Blattodea > Blaberidae > Diploptera > Diploptera punctata. The sequence goes on from JASPKZ010008442.1 coordinate 77,876, forward strand.
CGATAGGGATTTATTTAGATTTACACAGGAGGCTGGATGAATGAATTGCCACAAATGCCCTATAAACAAATGGAAAAATCAAGGGATTTTTTTTATTTGTTTATAATCCTCTCGCGTAATATAATGCTAGTATCATAGCTATAGTGGCCTTTAAAGAAAAAATGGCTATAATATTTTGGTTAGAGCACGTTAACCCTGAGAGTGTTGCCAGCACGTCAATTATGTTCAGATTGTAAACACTGATATGTATCCCTTTTACCTGGGATCGTTCTTTGAGGTTAAATAGACTCACTTTCTGCAATATAGACATACATAAATATTCATTAAGAAAAAAAAGATACACCCTTAATATATTTGGTGGTCTACTCAAACCATTCATGCTTATACAATTACCATTCAAAACTATTTAGTTGAATACCAGTATAGCATAGATTGTTTCTTCATGTGTAACTGTTTATTTACAATTTCGTCTACACCTTAATATCTACCTACATTATAATGTGCGTCTACAGCTTGGGAATTCATTTGCGATGAACCAGTTTTGTCTACTTCAAACCATATGTCGAATAATACTTCAGTTTTGCTAAATTTAATTTAAATTGAGTCAATAAGACTTATTTACATGGATCTATATCTTTGCGACCAAAATACTAAATATCGCGTTTAAGCAGCTGTGCTATCGTTATAAACAATTATTATTGATAGTATTACCCCCTGATATCATTTTTTCCCCATAGGTATTGCATACATACGAATTCATCATGATTATTAATCCATGAAATATTCATGATTCTTAATATTTTATTCTCAACATATTTCGGCCCATTTACTTTGCCAAAGCATAGCTGGCTATATCATTGCTCAGCCAAACGACGTTATTTTCTTAAGCGTGCAAAATCATTTCCTTCGAATGCAGAATCGTATAGTATGTCACATTCGCTTCCACCAGCGACCATGACTTCATCTCATCTCATTATTAACATCGAATACAAATTCGCACAAATTGTCACATTCGCTTCCATCAGCGATCATGACCTCATCTCATCTCATTATTAACATCGAATACAAATTCGCACAAATTGTCACATTCGCTTTCACCAGCGACCATGACTTCATCTCATCTCATTATTAGATAATACGGGATCCCTTGCCCTCAAATATTTTCAACAAAATAGCACGTGTTATACAAACACAGTGACGTGCCGCTTCGGCCCACGTCTACAAATTAAATTCTGTAAATATAATCAACAAATAAATTCCTCACGCTTTATAGGTTCACACCGTCACTCGGCCTTTCAATTAAGGTGCATTGAGCTTCACCCTGTCTCATTAGCTCCTATGTTTACGCTGTCTGATTGTTATTTTAGACAAAAGAATCATAATCATCATGATATTATTCGTATTCAGATTGTTGTACAAGTTTCTTCAATTACCTATATGTATTAAACAATGACAATGGCCTATCTGGGCTCATTTTAACATTTACTGGATTAAGTAGATACTGCAGCTTCCTGCTCGAGCGATTGGGTTAAAACATTTAAAAATATAGATCCATTCTCTATCGATAAGTTCAAATCAACAATTTATTAATCACCCTCAATCTTAGCTGAAAGTGGACATGCATGTGTTATGTATTCACCCTAATTCAATTAATTATATCATATTCATCAATATGGGGGTATTATCATGATTAATATCTAAATTGACATTTCACTTTATTTTTTTTTCGCAGTCATTTTGCCCTTTCCTCTCGCGATTAGCGTTTTCATCTAGGCCTATTTAATCACTTTATTAGTGTTATTTATTTTAATTACTGATTATATTTGGTACTTTACCATACAACACTTATTTATTTTTTTTTCACTAATACTTTTCATTTATGTCCTAATCTCAGCTAGTATTGAGTTCGAATCCCGTGAAAACTGGTTCATGCATTTAAGTATAATTTATCAGGTCTTGTTTTTTTTTTTTTTTTCGTTTGGGGATTATGTAGAGCTTATATGTTTGTACCTTTTGTATGTTATATCAAAATTTTGTCGGTATATAACCACTTCCTTACCTGGGTACTGCATAATTTCAGCGTTTACATTGACCTTTATCTCATACCTAAAATCACAGTAGTGTCTACCTGTGCACACAATACAATATAGTACAATGCAAGACATACACACATACGTAATATATCCATTCCGTTGTCATTCTTACGTGTAAAAATCTCTCCCTCCTATTTTTCGAGTGTCATTTTCACTGTCCGTCTATCTACCCTTAATACTATTAGTGTCTAATTTCACAGTCTGTTAACTCGCAAAGGCCTCCTGTACTATTATTATATACATGTTTTGCGATACTACGCCCACACGCAAACAAACTCTGAACACTCGCATGGTAATTTATCGGGTCTTTACAGCCTCAATCTTATCCTTAGATTCACATATGATGACTAGACTTTTGTCAAAATTTTTCAAATGATTCTTACTTCTATCATCTATGTTAGTATGCGCCACAGAATTACTAGCGATCTCTGGGTTCCCTAGTATCTCTATACGTGCATATGTTTTGTGATTAGCCGTCGTCCAAGAAACACTCTCCGACGCGTATGATTCATTTTCGGGGCTCCTATCCTTTTGACCTCTACTATTTATGTTCTTTGTGATGACACTTATTTCATCATTTAGTTTGCTGATTTCATTAGTCACTTTCTGTTCTATATTAGTGCCTAACTCATTAAATCTAGGCTCTACTATCATTTCAATCAATTCAGAGCGTTTATCCTGCTCTGCAATTTTCTGAGCTACTTGGGGCTTTAGTGTTTCTTGTTCGTGGGCTGGCTTTTGTACAAATAGACACATATAATTTACCCTTTTGTCCGAGTTCTCTACACTACAGAGCACATTCTTGTCGACTCGTTTTATATTTCCCCTTGTAATTCCTCCTGTTTCTCCCCTAAGTTAGTTTGTAACGTTATTATACTATTGTTCATCTCTGTTCTCATTTGACTTATTACCCTGTTTTCTGTTTTCTCTGAGTCTTTAATAAGTTTTTGTTCCATTTTATTTATCTTTAGTTCTACACACGCTGACGATTCATTTATTTTCGCTTCTAGCATCTCTCTATCTTTTCTCATCTCATCCCTTAATGTTTCTTTCAACGTAAATACATCCTTTTCCCTGCTTATCTCCATCTGTCCTCTCCAAGTTTCAAATTCCTGTTTCATATTCCTCTGCATTGCCTCTAAATCCATTTTCCTATTTCTATCTATCGTCTCTAAATCCATTTTCCTACTTCTATCTATCGTCTCTAAATCCATTTTCCTACTTCTATCCATCTCCTCTATTCTCGACATTAGCATTTCCATGTATTTCATGGTGTCGGTGCTTGGATTTCCCTTGTCCTCTACTTCCCCTCTAGCTTCTACTCTTGCGTTGTTTTCATTACTTTCCCCTGTGCTCTGCTCTAAGTTCTCTCTGCCATCTTCGTTGTCCTCTCCCATCCTTACGATTTCGTTCTCTCCTTCAATCAGTTGCCCACAAGCCTTCTCCCTAATCTCTTCGTGTTTCCTATCCATTTTTTTTATCTTTATTTGCCTGCCTCTTTCTATTCCTACTTCTTAACAACATAAATACACACAGATATATTCTCCGTTAAATCACTGTAATATTTTGATTTCTTATATAGGTAAAAAGTAAAAAAAATGCTTATTCTGTTGTTGTGTCACTTACTGCTTCCTTCCTTCAGTTGCTGTCTGTCTGCTTGTTGCCATCATCTTCTCTGTCCTGGTTGCCTCGTGGTCGTGGGACTTAGTCGTTCTGCCGTTGATTTCTATTCGTGTGTTACTTTACGACCTATTCTGCCCGCACGTTAGGGAGCCAATATGGAGAGGGGTTTATTGTTGGGCCAAGAGGTAAAGATTGGATTTAGTGACACTAGGAATACTGAAGGAGTTCTCCATGTGTGAGAACTTAGGTTGCTCGGTTGGTATTCGGTAGAGTTGAGGTTCTTATCTCGGGATTCCACGAGGACTTCGTCGGGCAGAATTAATGTACAAAGAATATCTGGTAAAAGTAGTTTATTCTTGACTTTTATAAACTGCAAGTAATTGTATATATATGAAGTGAATTTATCCAACTTTTTAGAACGTAGTGTTTTGAAGTGACTTGATGAAATTATACACGAGAAGTAAGTTAATGAAATTATCTACGAGAAGTAAGTGACGAGGAGAAGCCTCTCTCGCCTATAGGTAAATTAGTTACTCCCACTACCTCGATCACGTGGACCTAAGGTCTGTGCTTAGGCACATATAACGAAACATATAATTGGTTAATGCGCCCTCCTATTTTGATCCCGGGGGTGTTACAAATTTATTATTGGCGATTTACGCCTTCAGAGGTTGGACCTTTTTTCCCCGTGCTGGCTTCACGTACAGTCTAGTCACAAACATTAGCTAGGCTTGGGTTTTTTTCTTCTTAGGCTTGGGTTTTTTCCTAGGCTTCCGACGCTAGAAACTTGCCATGTTCCCACACTTTTTGCTAACGATGTTTGTGTCAGGGTAAAACCCCCGCTTGTACATTAGCTAATGGGTTATGGTTATCACGCTAAATCAGTTAACTGGAGGCTTAGAAGATATCTCTACTCAATCTGTCGAGCAAAGGATCATTGTCATTAGTAAGTTATTATCATGTGTCAGCCACTTCCGTCTTCACAAAAGAAAGGTTTACATTACCTGAGTTGTCAGTATTCTTTAATAACTAATAATTTGATTACATTGATGCTGACTTCTTTGGATCATTTTATACGGCCTTTGCTCTTACATAATCAGGTTCCACTCTCTTCCCTGATCAATTTGAATATAAATATGACCTAAGTCCAGTAACTGCTTCATTTAATGATGTTATAATATCATCTGGTTATTATTGCCGATAGGGATTTATTTAGATTTACACAGGAGGCTGGATGAATGAATTGCCACAATCACAAGATGGCGTATGCATTTATTTATTCAGATATTACCGACAAAAAAAGCTAATTTTTTTGTTCAATATATCCTAGCAATACATGACATATTCGTATTTCCCCCATCTGAATTCATTACGTGCTATTGAAAGGGCTAAGAACAAATGACGAGGAAATACTACAATAGATTTTACCCAGTCCACAGAGGCCTGAAAACTCCTCCCTCTTTGGCTTCATCAAAAATTACTGTTGTTTCCAATGTCCGCAAAAATGAAAATGTATGTTATTACGTTCTCCTCACAACACAAGGCGACAGTAATGAGAATAAACATAAGGATATGTAGATATGAGAGGGAAAGCGTCCAGTGGGTAGGTCAAGAAGGAGGTGGAAGAATAACGTTAACAATTACTTACGGGAGGTGAGTTATAAAGACTATTTAACTCATGCCGCAAATGGTAGCCAATGACCAATCACGTTTCAAGGTAATTTTGTTTTACAATCAATGACAGTCATGTTTTACCTCGCTCTTTATCGATTTCTCTTTATCAGCTCCCCCTTTTGTGTTAAAGAAGGCTCCTCATTTTTTAATATTCCGAACAGCTCAGAGCATCATTTTTTTTTCCAACAAATACATTGAATATAGCAAATAATGAACAGATTCCTTGATTTTACTGAGTTGTTAACTAAAAAAATAAATTAATAGCATATAATATACAGTTTGATGTGTTTCATTATTTCTCCACTAGGGTGCATTCTTACAATATTGCGATCCTATTTGGCAATAAATAAGATGACCAAGTTGCAGTGAATAAACAACCTCACATTTCTGATTTGTTTTCAAACATCGCCGTTTACATTAAATACATAAATATTTTAAAATATCGGTAACTATAATTAAATAATGACTTTTGAGTAAACAGCTTATCATTTTTCGTTACATAGTCCTAACAAATTCCACTCTTGATTTCCAAATTCTCTAGATAAATTCACTCCTCATTTCATGACTCGTGAATTTTTCGATAATTTGGAAATCACTAGTTGCATTACTTACTTACTCACTGGCACTGTCGAACCTGTAGGTTCATGGCCGCACGGGCATAAGGTCTCCATATATCCCTATCCTGAGCTAATACTTTCCAATCTTCCCTGTATAATCTACTTCCCTCAAATCATAGTTAATGTTATTCTCCCACCTCATTCGTGGTCTGCCAACTGGGCGTTTTCCCTCTGGTTTTCCAGAGAATATTCCACGCACGTCTATCACACGTTGCATTACTTACGATAATGACAGCAAAATATTAGCTGAGAACGAAGACGTATGGAGGAGATGTTATGTCCGCTTGGTGTCAGCAAGTTAGTAATAATCATATGGAAACACGCACAGCTAGTAAGGTTTTGGGCCTAACCTCTAAACACCCGTGTCTTGAGAATATTGGTTATTGCACAATACAATCTGGCAGAAAGAACTCGGATAACAGGATACGACTTTAAATCTCACAATGGAAAGACCTGAATTAAGACCACACATTCAGCACAAATTTACTTTAATTTTTTCGTGGCTGAATTCAAATACTTAGGAACAATAATCACAAATAGGAATGAGATGCACAAGGAAATTAAGCATAGACTCAATTCTGGAAATGCGTGTTATTATGCATTACAGAGACTCTTGACTTCCCAACTTCTTTCAAAAAAGTTAAACTGAAGATATATAAAACTATTATTCTACCAGTTATATTATATGGATGCGAAACATGGACTCTTACTTTAAGGGAGGAAAGGAGATTACGGGTATTTGAGAATAAAGTTCTTAGGAAAATTTTTGGGCCAAGAAGAGATGAACAGACAGGTGAATGGAGAAGACTACAACATAACAGTGAACTACATGGTCTTAATAGGAAGCCAGATGTAATAAGAACAGTTAAGTCTCGTAGACTACGATGGGCAGGGCATGTGGAACGAATGAGGAATGAAAGACGTGCATGGATGCTTCTTGTAGGAAAACCAGAGGGAAAACGCCCAGTTGGTAGACTAAGAATGAGGTGGGAGAATAACATTAATATGATTTGAGGGAAGTAGATGATACAGGGGATGATTGGAAAGCATTAGCACAGGATAGTGATATATGGAGAGCTTATGTCCGCGCGGCCATGAACCTACGGGTTCGATAGAGCCAGTGAGTTAGTTAGTTTTTTCGACGACCAGACTTGCAACTATTTGAAGACCCTGTGCAATCTAATAATGCAACTATTCACAAGAGATCCGATTTTTGCAAAAGGAAGGGTTATATGATGCAAGAAAATCCCTCAATGGCTGGCAAATTGTTTCTTCAAGAACTTCTACTGACATTTAAAGAACTAGGTGTAGTTGATCCAGTTGTCTACACTCTACACCTATATATTGGTGATAAGAAGCACCTGTCTATGGAAGTAGGCAACTCTACTAACCTATGATTATTCGGAGATAAATAACACCTTCACCTCTCAGCTAACAACTGACACGTATCCACATCAGTACAAATGGATATGTTGAGTTTTGAAATCTCTTTAAAGGAATGCTATTAACAATTCTCAATTTTTTTTTTCAAATTTCATCTAAAAATGTTACTTTGTAAACGTAGTTGAACTTAAAAATTAGAATAAATTGAGAAAGTGGGTTTATATTATGCTTAGGTTTTAATTACGTAGTCGCATTATAAAACCAAGTACCAATCTTCTCAGCTAATAAAATATTTTGTGCAGCAAAACAATCTTCTACTGAGGATAGGGCTGCATAGTAAAATTACCATTTGCTGTGATGCGACTGGTACCAAAAGGCCTATAGTGTTTTAAATGTTTTATCAGTTGAAGATACTCATACATACACCTGACGGGTGTAGATCGTTACTTGTCATCTTGTAGCCTAAAGTGCCACATCTTAGTCTATATTCCAACCCCTAGTATAGACCTGGAAGAAAACTGTTGTTTGTATCAGTGTTGAGATAGTTCCTGACTTGAGCTACACGCGATAATTTTGCAGTCAGTTGTAAATTAGAATCACTTCTAAGTACAAATTAACATTTGAAATACATCTTCATTAATAACAGTAGACTCGATATTTTAAGTCAGTTAGTAGTATCAGTTCACCGTTTGTTTCCCCATGTATAAAAATGACTTCACGGGCCTGCCAGTTTAAAGTGCGAGAGGTATAATTTTATAAATTTATATAATAATAATAATAATAATAATAATAATAATAATAATAATAATAATAATAATAATAATAATCCATAGTAATTCTGCCCGAAGGCAGGTCCTTCACTGCAATCATAGCATTTTCATACTATGCTTGCAGCTTTACTAGTGAATTGTAGGTGTGGTAGCTTCCCGTTGCTTTCCACACCGGTGAAGGATGATGGCCATATGATTTCGGGGACCGATTGGGCCTTAAAGTTTTCCTGACTTTGTCTTACAGGTGAGGAAAAACCCCGATAAAAACCTCACCCAGAAAAACTGCTCCGACCGGGTATCGAACCCGAGCCCGCTGCGTGAGAAGTCAGCACGCTACCTCAAGACCACAGCGGTGGACCTAATAATAATAATAATAATAATAATAATAATAATAATAATAATAATAATAATAATAATAATAATAATAATAATTTTTTAAACTGACCCAAACCCTCTGGCGGCACTATGGCCCTGGGGTCGACTCAGCCTCTAACTGAAATGAGTACCAGACGCTTGTTCTGGGGTAAAGGCGGCCGTCACGCAGGGCTGACAACCCGGCTGACATAAAGTGCCGATTGTCTAGAAAAAGTGGGAGCCTTAACCTCCTACTACCCCAAGGGCCTCCTGAGGCCTGTTGTGGGATCAGTTTACTTAATAATAATAATAATAATAATAATAATAATAATAATAATAATAATAATGTCATTAATATTTATTATATGGAGTATGGTAGCGCAGTTGTTAAGGCACTGCACTACAAGCCGGAAGGTCGAGGGTTCGAGCCCGGTGGTATCAGGACTTTTTAAACTGACCCAAACCTTCTGGCGGCACTATGGCCCTGGGGTCGACTCAGCCTCTAACTGAAATGAGTACCAGACGCTTGTTCTCAGGATAAAGGCGGCCGTCACGCAGGGCTAACATCAAGTGCCGATTGTCCAGAAAAAGTGGGAGCCTTAACCTCCTACTACCGCAAGGGTCTCCTGAGGCCTGTAGTGGGATCACTTTAATATTTATTATATATTCAGGGACAACAATGAATGTTTTCTTCACAATCTACTTGGGGCTGGATATTGTGTGCGGATTAATAACCATTTCTTTATGTAATGGATTCGTGTGATTAATGATGTACAGTATTATCTGAGCATGCGCGTTGCTAACTCTATTGTCGTGTGTCAAATGTAAAAGTTATTGTTAAATCCTCGGCATTCGCATGAGGCCATAAGCACACAACAATTATAATAAGTTAATGATTATTTGTTAGGTTTATTTTGAAATACACAGTCATTCAGCCTCCGGATAATGGAAATTAATATCTGACTATATTCTGAGGGAAAAGGCGGCCGTCACGCAGGACCGACATTCCGGTTAACATCTGGTGCCGATTACCTTAACCTCCCACTTTCCCAATTGCAGTGGGATCATTTACTTTTTTTACTCACTGAACTTAATAAATGAATAACTAGCTAGTGATGTAGCTATTACAACAACAGAGACAAGGATTTCTACCTAAACCGGGATTTGAACCCAAGACCTCCAGCTCACTAACCATTGACTTTCTCAAAGTAGCCAAATGCCTCGTCTAGTTACTGACGCGCATGAATGGATTAACGAGAATCCCTTTGTCCCTATCTAGTGCGCAAAGCTGGAGGTCTTGGGTTCAAATCTCGGTTTAGCCAGAATTTTTTTCTCTTTAGTTGTATTAACTATAAAATAAAATAAGTTAAAATATACCTTCTTAGGTAAAATCCGTCGTCCTCAACTTATAAAATATGTAATCTTTATGCCTGTAGGCCTTTCAGAATATCCGTTTCATCTTCAGCAGGTCCCTCCATGACAACACCACATTAGGACCATCATACTGGATGTTGTAGCCAAGAGGGACCTGCTGAAGATTTAAAGAATGTTCTGAAAGGCTTACAGGCATAAAGATTACATATTTTATAAGTTGAGGACGACGGATCTTACCTAAGAAGGTATATTTCAACTTAATGTATTTCATGACTCTCCACATCAACGGTTTTAACAATGAATATTATTAGTATTGTATTAAATATTGCCGGAGTACATTGGTTTCAGTGTTACTAGGTTCTAATTCCGGTTCCAGACCAAGTGACTGGATATTTTCCTTATATTCGCCTGGATTTAACTTGTGTGACTGAGGGTGTCAGTCACTGGGAACTTGTTCCAAACGGGCCGCGGGCGCGCGCAGTCGATGCGCATCTTTATTCTCAAAAACTGGAATGAGGTGATGAAATCTTGAGGGTCGCGGGTTCAGTCTCCATTCTGGACGAACAGCCATGACAAAAATGCAATAATTGGGAGTAACCTAATCACACCCAGCTTATGGTCCCGATCTTGCGCCTTCGGATTACAATCTTTTTCGATCCATGGTCCATTTCTCTCATTTCTTGCGTGAAATTTCGAGAACATTGAAGCTATGGAAGTGCGTCTCAAGAAACCAAACACTGGTACCGTCGCGTCGTGGGACAATAAACATCGCCCATTTGAAGAGTAGTTTAGCTTCTTGTCAGAAAAAAATTCCAAATAAAATTTTGTTTAAGAAAATACAGTATGTGTACATTATTTTATTTTATGTGACAATCACGACAGTAAAACAATGGATACACAAGGTACAAATGGCTAACTAAAAAAACTAACTCCTTGCCATTATCGAACCCATAGGTACATGGCGGCAAGGACATAATCTCTCCATACATACTATCCAGAGCTAATGTTTTCCAATAATCCCCTGTATAATATACTTCCCTCAAATCATGGCTAATGTTATTCCTCCACCTCGTTCTTGGTCTACCAACTGGGCGCTTTCCCTCTGGATTTCCTGCAAGAAGCTTCCATGTCCCTCTTTGATTCCCAATTTGTGTCACATGTCCTCCCCATCTTAGTCTTTGAGACTTTACTCTTCTTATTACATCTGGTTTTCTATAAAGATCATATAGCTAAGTGTTATGTATTCAACTATCTGTTCATCTTTCTTTGGTCCAAAAATTGTCCGAAGAACTGTCATCTCTAATCAGAACCATTAACAAGAGAGGTACCGATATAGCTATGTCCATACATGCATTTCTGTGACAGAAGTGAATTTGTGATAAATGGTATATATATATATATATAGTCTTAGTGTAAGATTTAGCACTGTATTGCTGTATATCCGAGCTTTCAGAAGACACTGTGCAATTACAAATATCGTAGCTGTCAAATGCCCTGAGAGCACGTCTGTCGATATGATTATAACTAAATCACTTCCAGTACGAACATAAGCTCTCGATACGTGTCTCTTCTGACCTAACTCTGTATATTTAACCTCCCTTAAATCATGGTTAATGTTATTCTCCCACCTCATTCTTGACTTATCCACTGAGCCCTTACCCTCTGATTTTCTACTAGAAGTTTCAATGACCCTCTTTCATTCTTCATAAGTCGTACATGTCCTGATCATCCCAGGTACACCCTTAGACAAAAAAATGAGTCATCCCTTGATTCTATCAACCGATCGGGGAACTTCGTGAGCACTCGCAGAAGCCTTATTCACATTAACACGTTTTCAGTAATTATACTGTGTTGTTTGCTAGTTAACGCAGTGCACACTCAAGTAACATAAAAGAGAGAGCTTGCCTTTGGTTTAACACACAACATCTGCGTTCTTAACCTCACGGGTTCGATTCCCGTTCTACTTTTTTTTTACTGAATTTTAGGATAGCATTTCGCCTGTGATATAGTTTCATATTTAATTTTATATTTGAGTTTTATGGCTTTAATGCACACACAAAACACATAAATGAAAACCTTCTAATAAGTTAATTAAACGAAGAAAGAAAATAATATCTTCTGAAATGAAAACTTTAACAAAATTAATATCGGGTGTATGAACCCTCAGCATCTATTACCGCCCTCAATCTGCGGGGCATTGATGCAATCAAATTTCTACAATCACGTGGACGTTCGGCGAGAGCATCCCAGACGTCCTGAATTTGTGTCCATAAGCCATCTTTCGTGCATCTGCAGAACAATTACAGTTCATTATAAACAAACTTGTTAGAGGCTGTTGCTTTTGCGCAGAACGTGTGCGCCTCAGTCTATTAAAATCAATACATTGACATCACCTAGAACAAACCCTGAATGTGGTAAAATAATTGTTACAATAACGACATTAACATTGATTTAGTTAAATTGTCAAAATAAAATGTATTTAATTCATGAAACATTTTAATACAAATATCACGAAAAAAAAGGTACATAATTGAGGACGCGAACCTGCGACCTTCATTAACAGAAACAGTGACTGCATGCTTTACCGCTGAGCTAACAGGGCACGTAGGAGTATCTTCACTCAGTTGATGCCACATAACGCAGTAGCTCAGGGCCTGCACAATTATGACTAGTTTACTAGTGTGAACCCAGCGCTGTGTCGAGTAGGACTTAGAAGTAATATGCGTTCAAGAGATGACTCATTTTTTTTGTCTAAGGGTGTACATTATTTTTTGTCGTCGTGTGTTTCATGTGTCATTTGAAGTGTGTGGCTTTAAAAACAACTTTAATGACGTTAGTTCACATCCTTTCACATTCTGTCGTTCGGGGGGCAACTTGTAATAATATTAAGTCCTCGTGTCTGTCATTTTATGTTAACAGCATCTCAAGTTCCAAAAAATTGAATATACGTAATTTTTATTGCCCGTTTGCGTGTCGGGTAATCAGATTCCTTTTCTGCGAGTCTCAGGTCAAACGTCACGTGATGTTACTCCAAGTGTACGTCATCGAATGGGAAGCTGCTGCAACACACTCTCATTTGTTGAAGATTCCTTTTTTACCAAATGAAGCTACTGAGGTTGTTCTCGTGAAACACGCGTCAGGTGAAGATCTCCAAGCTCTTTTTCAATCTCCTTGGAATTAGCTATATATATATATATATATATATATATATATATATATAGTCCACCGCTGTGGTCTCGAGGTAGCGTGCTGCCTTGTCACGCAGCGGGCCCGGGTTCGATCCCCGGTCGGGGCAGTTTTTCTGGGTGAGGTTTTTATCGGAGTTTTTCCTCACCTGTAAGACAAATGTCAGGAAAACTTTAAGGCCCAAACGGTCCCCGAAATCATATGGCCATCATCATCATCATCCTGCACCGGTGTGGAAAGCAACGGGTAGCTACCACACCTATAATTCGCTAGTAACGCTGCAAGCATAGCATGAAAATTGCAGTGAAGGACCTGCCTTCGGGCAGAATTACTATAGATGGATATGATGTGAAAAGAAAAATGAATGCTTGAGTCGGGATTTGAACCCAAGTCTCTAAACTATATATATCATATGGCCATCATTATCATCATCCTTCACCGGTATGGAAAGCAACGGGAAGCTACCACAGCTACAATTCGCTAGTAAAGCTGCAAGCATAGCATGAAAATTGCAGTGAAGGACCTGCCTTCGGGCAGAATTACTGTGGATAAATATGTGTGTGTGTGTTAACGCTCTAACATCTTCAATCTTTTGTTTGTTTCCAAACCAAACTCGACGCATAACAATCAACTAAGTACTGCGGTAGTTGGTTAAGGAGCGCAGTCGGATCATTAGGAGCAAGAATTTATTTTAAACCAAAAGCTAAAAATCGCTCAAGCGGTTGTAACACGTATTTTTACTTTCCGCAACGAAACTCAGTACCGGTAAATGTTATTGAAACAAACCGAGGAAGGTATTCTCCAAATACAGGCAAATCCCACCATTATAAGTGGGACAACCGAAGTTCAAAAATCGCCATAGCAGCCATCATTTTGCAAAATCAAAAAAAAAAAAAGATGGACAATACTGAATACGGCTCCTGTGTTGTCTTCCATCTTCTGGAGAAGCCGTCAAGGGGACGAATACCGAGTCCATTAACCCCTAAAAAATGTGTTGCCGAGGCGAATATGTAATTTAGCTTAATATAATATATGAATCCACCATTGTGGTCTCGAGGTTGCGTGCTGCCTTGTCATGCAGCGGGCCCGGGTTCGATTCCCGGTCGGGACAGGCTCCTGGGTGAAGTCTTTTTTTCGGGGTTTTTCCTCACCTGCAAGACAAATGTCAGGAAGCTTAGGGCCCAACGGTCCCCGAAAATCATCCGGCCATCATCATCCTTATCATTATCATCATCATCTTGCAACGGTGTGGAAAGCAACGGAAAGCTGCCACGCCTCTGATTCCCTAGTAAAGCTGCAAAGCATAGGATGAAAATGCTGTGATTGCAGTAAAAGACCTGCCCTCGGGCAGAATTATTATGGATGGATAATATATGAAAACACTGAGAATCATTGGCCCATGGCTAAAGACTGGTAGCTGTATTGTGTCCGTGCTGTTGGTTTTCCTCACAAAATACCTATGTACCATACAGGGTGTCTCAAAATTATAACGACAAACTTTGGGAGCTGATAGATATCAATATTTTAACACTTTTTATTAAGCAAGATTTTTTGCTGCGGTGCTTCATTTATGCGCTAGACGCGTTAATGTCATTACTGCCTCCCACCCATTTGGTTTACATACGTAAATTACATTTGTGTACACCAAACCCTAGTTAATCTGACCTCTGAAATGTAGCATGGGGATTTTCGAAGGCTCAAACATGTGAATTCCGACCGTTAAATAACTGCTCACGTGTGAAACATGCTTCATTTGTGAACATGACATGGGATGCAAGCAGTGCATGTTTTCAATTTTGTCCTGATACCACTGACAGAATATCTGTTGCAGAGGATAGTCTTGAGGCCTCATTGCGTGGACCTTTTTAAGGTGAAAAGGGTGCAACAACATTTCCTGCAGAATTCTTCCCACAGTGCTACGACTTAGGTGCAATTGCCGAGCGATGGCGCGAGTACTAGCTGCAGGATTGTTCTCAATGCACCGCAACACATCTTCCTCGTTCTCAGGAATCCGTACAAAACGTGGCCGCCTTGACCTTCTGCTCGTCTATCCAAGGAGCCTCTTTCACATAATCTAAGTTCAATGCTGACAAATGTAGTGTGATGAGGAACTCTTAGGTTTCGGAACTGTTCTTGGTAAACCCTTACAGCCGCACGACCCGAACCAGCTTTTCCATACGCCAACAGCGTTCCACGTGTACCTTTCTATATTGTAAATAAAGTAGCATCCAGCAAACTAACGCACAATGCCAAGGAAACACAACGATGATCTCAGGAAGTAAACATGTATGCTAAACGAATTTAAGCGTCTTTGTTTTGTTTCTTTCGTGTGTTTCCTTTAAAAGATACATACTGTACACAAATGTAATACATATCTAAACCAACTGGGTGGGAGGCAGTAATGACATTAACTTGTCCAGCACTTAAACGAAGCATCGCAGCAAAAAACCTTCCTTAACAAAAAGTGTTTAAAATAATGTTATCTATCAGCTCCCAAAGTTTGTCGGTCTAATTTTGGGACACCCTGTGTAACTAACCCTTAAGTTGGCAACGTATCTTACAAGATTATTGGTTTAATATTTATAATTAATCAACGGGAAATTAATCATCAAAAACCTTTAGGGTCTCAGTTTGTGTCAAACTTTAAACCAACATTCAATGGGTAAAAACTTATGGTTTTCAATTGTTTGTTTTCACTGCAGCCCGACACATGTATATAAGCTGGCATTAGAAATTAAGTTTCAACGATTTAACAGTATATATATATATATATATATATATATATATATATACACACACACACACATGCATACACACACACACACACACACACACACACACACACAGGAAAATCGGCCCATTAATAGGAAGGGCTGAGTAATTAGCTTAGTCGATGCAGTTCCTGCGTCACGGACTTTCGGATGTAGTATCACGCGCTTATAATTAAAAAAAACTGTTACTAGTAGCGTGCAAATGTACACCATTTCTAAGCGTTTACTTTCTTTTTTATGTTACTCAGGTGTGGGGAAAACATCTACTGTGTACAGTGTACTGTGCGGACAATCTTCTGTCATCTGTCAGCTGCATAATCATTATATTAAAAAATTCTGTTCCCATAAATTTAATATTTTTATTCAGGAAATAATAAGATTTCATGATTACAGTCTTTCAGGATTTATTAAGATGGCAATGATAGTTTACAGCGGTCACAGAAATAAGTTAACGATTGATCTCTTTCGTGAAGAGCGTTGTGATTTTTCGGACGAACCAAACTAAATGCCTCCTTCCTATTGTTAGAGAAAATACAAACAACCGTTTTCAACGAACCCTCTGGGATTAACATTTGTAGGGATTCGTCTCCTGACGTACACAAAGGAATAAGATAACACTTAAACGGCGGATGTTGTGGGATACATTAACATTGTCAGGTGTTGAGAATGATGCAATCTATTGTCTCTCGACATGGCATCAAGCAATCAAATGTTATAGTTGAGAAACACGGCAACGTGTTCCGCGAGTGAACGAACAAACGGACGTCTCATTCGGGTTTGTAATGTTATTGTGAACATCCGATTCTTACCGCATCACAGACGGCTGTTGGAATGTAACATGTCCTTGTTAAAAGGGAAAATATCTGCCTGTGCAATTTATCTTAGACTTTAGCGTGAGTAATTTGGGAACACACGGATCCAAGATAAGCTTCACGGTTTATATTACACGCATTATATTAGCTTGACCTCAATCTATCTATCTATCTATCTATCTATCTATCTATCTATCTATCTGTCTGTCTGTCTGTCTGTCTGTCTGTCTGTCTGTCTGTCTGTCTGTATGTCTGTCTGTCTGTCTATCTACCTATCTACCTACCTATCTACCTACCTACCTGTCTACCTACCTACCTGTCTATCTACCTACCTGTCTATCTGTCTACCTGTCTATCTGTCTACCTGTCTACCTGTCTATCTGTCTATCTGTCTATCTGTCTATCTATCTATCTATCTATCTATCTATCTATCTATCTATCTATCTATCTATCTATCTATCTATCTATCTATCTATCTATCTATCTATCTATCTATCTATCTATCTATCTATCTATCTATCTATCTATCTATCTATCTATCTATCTATCTATCTATCTATCTATCTATCTATCTATCTATCTATCTATCTATCTATCTATCTATCTATCTATCTATCTATCTATCTATCTATCTATCTATCTATCTATCTATCTATCTATCTATCTATCTATCTATCTATCTATCTATCTATCTATCTATCTATCTATCTATCTATCTATCTATCTATCTATCTATCTATCTATCTATCTATCTATCTATCTATCTATCTATCTATCTATCTATCTATCTATCTATCTATCTATCTATCTATCTATCTATCTATCTATCTATCTATCTATCTATCTATCTATCTATCTATCTATCTATCTATCTATCTATCTATCTATCTATCTATCTATCTATCTATCTATATATCTATCTATATATCTATCTATATACCTATATATCTATCTATCTATCTATCTATCTATCTATCTATCTATCTATCTATCTATCTATCTATCTATCTATCTATCTATCTATCTATGTGACGGAATTTTTCAAGGCGATTTTCACCCACTTAAAATCACTGAATCGACTTGAAACTTTGTATACTTGTAAAGGACCCGTGACAATACAATAATTTCAGTTTTTTTAAATCCTGGCCAGAATCATCAGAAAATAAAAAAAGTGTCTTTGTATCTATGTAACGGAAACTTTGAACACGATTTTCACCATTTAGAAACATTGGGTCGACTTGAAACTTTGTATACTTGTAAAGGACCCGTGACAATACAATAAGTTCATATTTTTTGTTTCTAAAATCCTGGCCAGAATCGCCAGAAAATAAAAAAAATGAAAACTGATATAACAGGTTGCGGACTTGTCGACTTTTTAGTCAATCGTTGTGAGAGCTCAGTTGGTAGAGCGGTGAACTGTAGTGGTATATAATTTCAGTAATCCATAGGTCGCTGGTTCAAATCCGGCTGGGAGGATTTTTTTTAGAAGAGTATTACTTTTAGCTCATACTACAATAGTATCGAATTTAAAGGTATTTACATTTTTATGGGGGCACGCCGTAGCGTAGTGGTTAAGGCACTGCGCTACAAGTCGGAAGGTCGAGGGTTGAAGTCCCGGTGGGGTCAGGATTTTTAAACTGACCCAAACCTTCTGGCGGCACTATGGCCCTGGGGTCGACTCAGCCTCTAACGGAAATGAGTACCAGAAGCTTGTTCTGGGGTAAACGCGGCCGTCACGCAGGGCTGACAACCCGGCTGACATCAAGAGCCGATTGTCTAGAAATAGTGGGAGCCTTAACCTCCTACTACCCCAAGGGCCTCCTGAGGCCTGTAGTGGGAATACTTTTTTACTTTATACATTTTTATCTTATTCTGTAAAATATTAAATCTAGAAAATAAAAAATAAGTAATAGTTTCAAAAAACTAAAACAACACGCTTTATTAGAAAACCGAACTAAAAAAATGAAAATTTTAATTTTCAACACGCTTGGGATAAAATTAAAGTGGTCAACAAAAAAATCATCTCCAACACATATAGAATAAAACTAGAGTTATCAACAAAAAGAAAATAATTTTACCATCAAAAGCGTGGGGTGCTCTATATCAATTAATATATTTGATAATAAACAGGTATTGGTACAAGTAAAGTCTCTAAGAAGAAAATGTAAAAATCATAAAAAGCACCCCATGCTTTTGATGGTCAAATTATTATCTTTTTGTTGATAAGTCTAGTTTTATTCTAAGCTGTAACCAGACCTAGACTCTCCAACTCCTCACTTCAAGGGATTAGGAACTGCTGGACAATATCTTTCTTTTAAATAAAGTTAAATCTCTTTCTTTTGTAAAAAAAATCTCAGCGGATTAATTTTTGATTGTTTCTGATTCCTGACTTCTCTAATAATATTGAATTAATCCGTTTAAATTTAGTTTGTATAACTATTTAATTATAATTATTTATTCTTTGCTATGATATTATTAACATTTCTTCTATGTGTAATATTTTTCATCGATTGAGTGAAAGAAAAATCCTTAAGGCCTGAATTCTGCCAGCATTATTATAATGTAGTTATTTATTTATTTTACCTGTTAGAGGTAAGACCATAAGGCCTTCTCTTCCACTTCATCAGGGTTAAATTATACAGAATTTTAATGTTTACACATCTTTCTTTGCCTAAAGTTTTATTTTTCTTCTCCACTCGTCACTCTCCATCCAATCCATGTCCTCCAGTCCTCTTGTTCTCATTCCAGTTCTTATTTCTTGTATCCACGAGTTTCAAGGTCTACCTCTCCTCCTTCTTCCGGGTGGACACCATTCCAATGTTTTCCTGGGTAATCTTTCTTCTTGCATTCGTCGTACGTGCCCATCAATTATACATATAATAACAATTATGAATTATCTACACGTTGATTAATGATACATAATAGGTATAGGCTACACAATATAGAGTTTTCAAGGGAAACAAAGATACATAATAATAATAATAATAGTAAAAATAATAATAATAATAATAATAATAATAACCTATGATTTGATTAAGAGGGAAAGAGTTAATGAGTTAATCACACAAGTCGGACATGTCACTGTGAATGAAATCGGACCAAAGCTTCCAATGTAATGCAGTACAGTGTTGGAAAAGTTTCTGAGGGCGCGGAAACATTTGTGTGTATCCAATGCAGCCACCCAGACCTACAGGGACAAGAATTATGGGAGAGGATTTTTTATTTCGTGCTACGTCGAGTTTGAGATGGTGTTAAAATAAGTGTGGAAAATGAACTATTACAGTTCTCAAACACTTTACAACTTTGGTCAACATAAAACTAAAATGTAACGCGTAGTGAATCATTTTAACGTAGGCATATTTATAAGCCTGTACGGTCACGAAGTCACATTTAAATAGGCGTTGCTTACCCTTACAACCCCGTTCACGACATGTTATACTGTGAATGTAAACATTTCAATGTGCTGAAAAAAGCTATACATACCTCACATACCTCATATTGGCAGCATTATTTCCTGAGGAAGAGAATTGAATGTCGTGTTCTCTCGATAATTTATTTATATGATACTCTAATTGACGCCCTGAAGTGAGCATCAGGATAATAGACCTGTTACCTTATTTACTAAATTAATAACACAATAGTAATTCAATGAAATAAAATAGAGTGCGATTCATGGATGGAAGACGTTTACGTATTCGTTGAAAGTTGATTATCTTGCAACCTTGTACTGTAATGTGCTTTAACACCACACGTCTAAACGGAGACACTAGAAGCTTTAAGGTAAGTTAACACATTCACTTGTGATTATGGTGTTGAGGGACAAACTGCGGCTAGTTAATCCGTTTCCTTTTATTCGCACAACCGATGAAGGTTGCTGATGGATGTAGGCTACTAATCAATTGAAAACTCATTGACCGGTTTAGGAATCGAACCTGCAACTTTCTGGGTTGTTATTCGGTGCTTTGATCAGCGCAACTGCTGCGTACAGAAATCTTGATTACAATATAGCTAACGAACCATTAAGACTTTGTGTAGCGTATTTCATACACATCAGGGGTGTCAAATTCTTCAGAACAAAACAGTTGTATCTCATTGGATGTCGACAGAATGAAGTTGTAATTTCTTTACTCGTTATGTACATAATAGAGACGAATGTCTTATTTAATATACCTCAGGTCGCATGAGACAGGATTTCTCTTATTTATTGGTTAATGTTTCGTAAATCTACGACGGAAGACGTACTCACGATTTTACGCCCTCAAGACACACGAACGTCGGAATCAGAGAGGCGAACATTCTAACCACTAGTCCACCGGGGCCGAGTTCCTTAAGCTTTTTTGAAAGATATTTTCTTATTTATCAATTGTTTTATATTTATTATTAAGATTATTACAAGATGGTTTGCGGATGGTTTGGTTTTTTTAATCACGAGCGCCATTCTCAGTCTACAAAATCTTTTTCGCATCCCTAAGTTAACTTCTTGTATCAAAATAATTTTAATTGCTTAATTCCTTTCCAATTGCTTTTCTCTAAAAATAAACACTTTTGTCTTTCATTGATTTGTTTGCTGAAACAGGTGAAGTAAAGTGCGCCCACTGCAGGGCTTGGGAAACTCTTGGGGTAGCAGGAGTTAAGGCCGCCACCTCTGTTAACAATCGGCTACTCGTATCCGCAAAACTTGTGGATGGTACTTGTTTGAGGCCCTGGTGATGATAAGTGGGTTAGGCTTGTTTAAAAATTCTGACTTCACCAGGAATCAAACCAGCGAACTTCCGGTCTAAAACGTATTCCGCTACGTTGTGACCGCACCCAACTTGTAGAAACGTGTATTACTACAAACAGTTCAAATGATATGTTCTTATTTGGAACTAGCCAATACCCAGTGCGCGCTGCTTGCTACGCCTAAATACATTAAAAGTGTCTTTATTTTTAATTTAACGAATATAATGGTACTGTACATCAACTATACGTAGACTTCAAAAAAGCATATGATTCAATTAAGAGGGAGAAGTTCTATAGTATCCTGCTGGAGTTCGGAATTCCTAAAAAGTTAGTTAGACTTATACGAATGTGTCTAAATGGCACAAAGAGTAGAGTGAGTGTAGGCAAAGAGTTTTCGGACACCTTTGAAATCCACAATGGGTTGAAGCAAGGAGATGCACTATCTCCTCTACTATTTAATTTTGTACTAGAGCATACCATTAAGTCTTTAGAGGATGAGGAAGGCTTACAACTCAATGGTACTAATAAGCTGTTAGTTTATGCTGATGATGTAGTACTATTGGCCGATAGCGAGGAGATACTAAAGGACAACACGCACACACTATTGAGTAACGCCAAGGAATTAAGACTAGAAGTAAATATCAATAAAAGTAAATATATGGTCATACGTAGAAATACATTATATAATGGAATAGGACAGCTAATGACAAATGAGGAAAATTTTTGAGGAAGTGGCTGAATTCAAATACATAGGAACAACAATCACAAATAGGAATGAGATGCACAAAGAAATTAAACATAGGCTCAATTCTGGAAATGCGTGTTATTATGCATTACAGAGACTCTTGACTTTCCAAATCCTTTCAAAAAACGTTAAACTGAAAATATATAAAACTATTATTCTACCAGTTATATTATATGGATGCGAAACATGGACTCTTACTTTAAGGGAGGAAATAAGATTACGAGTTTTTGAGAATAAAGTTCTTAGGAAAATTTTTGGACAAAAGGAGATGAACAGACAGGTGAATGGAGAAGACTATATAACATGGTCTTTATAGGAAGCCAGATATAATAAGAACAGTTAAGTCTCGTAGACTGTGATGGGCAGGACATGTTGCGCGTGTGGGGAATGAAAGACGTGCATGGAAGCTTCTTTTAGGAAAGCCAGAGGGAAAACGCCCAGTCGGTAGACCAAAAATGAGATGGGAGAGCAATATTAACCATGATTTGAGGGAAGTAGATTATACAGGGAATGATTGGAAAGCATTAGCTCAGGATAGGGATGTATGGAGAGCTTATGTCCGCGCGGCCATGAACCTACGGGTTCGATAGTGCCAGTGAGTAAGTAAGTAAATATAAAGAAAAATAATTATAAATTTAGGTCTATATCGTAATTCTTTTTAGATACCCTGTGAAATAGACCAAACATGGCGGTCGCTAGAGTAAATTTTTAATTTCGGATTTCATGTTACCCTCCACTTCAAATGGTCGGATTCAACTGATTTTTTAATAAAACCTATCTCAGTTTTTTAATAGCATACACTGAGTTTCGTTGTGAAAATTCGAAAATTCAACCGCTAGAGTGATTTTTAAACTTTAGTTTCAGGTGAACTCCTACGCCTAATGGCTTTAGAGAATAACAGATAGCGGGAAAACATTCACCGGATCTGAAATCCTCTATGTACACATTTTTATGAAGATCGGTGAAGAACTTCTGGAGATTTAAGATTTTGAGCAAACGAACATTCACATTTTTATTTGTATAGAAGACAGTCGAATTACAGGGACTCAAGTCATATATCAAACGGTTATTCTTCCAATTATATGGATGTGAAACGTGAACACTTACTTTAAGGGAGGACAAAATATTACGAGTATTTGAGAATAAAGTTCTTAGCAAAATGTTTCGACCAAAGAGTGTCGAACAGATAGGTGAACGGAGAAGACGACATAATAGTGAAGTACATGAACTTTATAGGAAACCAGATATAATAAGAACAGGTAAGTCTGTTAGACTCGATGGGTAGGACATGAGAAAGGAAGGGGAATAAAAGAGGGACATGGAAACTTCTAGTAGGAAAAATCAGGATGTAGCCAAGAATGAGGTGGAGAATAACATTAATATTGAATTGATGAGGTAAATTATACAAGGGATGATCGGGAAACTCAGGATATGGATGTATGAAGAGCTTATGTCTGCGCGGCCATGAACCTTCGGGTTCGCTAGAGAAGTGAGTTATTTGGTTAGTCGAAAGTAACTCTCTCGAAAAAAGGAACCTTGTAAACGATCTAAAAAGTTTACATCATTTGCAAGAATCCTTTTATATATATATGTATATTGTAAATTCCTTATTATATGCGAGAAAGTAATTTCACGTTAGATATTTTATCATTTATTCCTTGTGCATTACTTTTTCTTCCTATAATATAATTATTCTTCTTCAGTAATAGATCTTGGACTACATCTAGACGCAAATTTAACCTGGCAAACACAAGTGAAACACATATGTAAAAAGACTTTCTCCATCTTACATTATTTTAGACGTTTAAAGAATTTTCTCCCAGTTTCTTTAAAACAAATCCTTGTGCAAAATCTTGTGTTACCACACTTCAATTATTGTAACATTATACATAATGATCTAAACTATGACTTGTCGCAGAGACTGCAGCGTGTTCATAATGCTTGCGTTCGATTCATTTTCAATATCCGCCGTTATGATAGTATTTCCGAACACTTTAATAACCTCTCTTGGCTCCGTCTTACTGACAGACGTAAATTGCACTCTCTTTCACTACTCTTCAAGCTTCTGAATTCCTACACTCCTACTTACCTGGCGTCCAGATATGAGAACTTACCTCTTACCACAATATTGACACTAGGTCACAAGATAGCAGTCTGCTAACAATTCCTCTTCATAGCACTTCCTCCTATTCTACTTCCTTCACAGTAGCCTCTGCCCGCTCCTGGAATCTCCTTCCTCAAGATATCAGGGATTGCCGCACACTTGGCACCTTTAAGTCACGCTTATACAGTTACCTGTTGTCTAATAATTAATTTTTCTCTATATATTTAATCTTATACTATGTCATTAATCTTTTCCTCGTTTTTTTATATATCTTGTATATATATATTTAATTCGTTAAATTTAGAGTAAATCAAATTACATTATAAATATTAATTGTATTGTATTCATAACTTGTAATTGTTATATATATATATATATTATAATTTAGATTTAAGTCTATTTTTCTTTGTTTGTATTTTTTAAACCTGGTTGAGTGGTAGACAAGGCCTTAAGGCCTTAACTCTGCCAGGTAAAATAAAGCTATTATTATTATTATTATTATTATTATTATTATTATTATTATTATTATATCTCCCATATAGGCTGTGTTGTATTCAAAAGTAGAATTTGACATTCGAAAGATGATGTGAGTAGTCTGCAGTTTCCAACCGTTCATATTGGCTTGAATGCAAATTTAATATGTTACAATGTGACAATCTCTCAAGTGTTTAAAACGACTGTGAATAATTGGAATATGAGGGCCACTTTCTCTGTTTTGCGCTGGTGTTAGTGGAGCGAGCGGACATGGATGTGACATTTGAGCATCTAGTGGCCCAAATGATACTTGTGACGACTCTCTCTCCGTCTGGACGGATTTGCTTCAGCTGCTCTTTTACAACAATTAATTTTACATACCATCTAACTATTACATAATAATGCCGTAAAATTTCATATTCTAAAAATAAAGTCCCTGTGTTCGATTCTTCACAATATGGATTCGCTGAAGTAGTCCCCGCTCGGAGAGCCGAATAGGGATCTATTTTATGTCGGAAAATTTTACCCCAGTGGAACCCATACCTAGTTTTTTGACGGTTGTATTTTTACGGTTAAAGAAGTTATATAGTATTCTGCTGGATTTTGTAATTCCTAAAAAGTTAGACTTATTAGAATATGTCTAAATGGCACAAAGAGCAGGGTGGTGAGAGCAAACAGTTTTCAGTTATTTTTTTTAAATTCACAAAGTATTAAAGCAAGGAGATTCATGCACTATCCCCTCGACTATTCAATTTTGTACTGAAGCATGCCATCAATTCTTTAGAGGATAAAGAAAGTGTGTAATGATGTTTATAAGGTGTTAGTTTAAGCTGATAACAGTATTATTAGGCGATAGCGAGGAGATACTAAGGGCAAACACGTGCACACTATTGAGTAACACTGAGAAATTGTGGCTAGAAGAAAAAACAATAAAACTAAATATATAGTCACATATAGAAATACATTATGTAATGTAAGCGGACAGTTGATGACAAATGAGCTGAATTCAAATATTTAACAACAAGAGCTGCAAACAGGAATGAAGTGCACGAATACATTGAACATAGGCTCAATTCTGTGCCATTATGAATTACAGGGACAATTTATCTCTAAAAATAACTGAAAACATATAAAACTGTTATTCTCCAGGTTATATTATATGGATGCGAAACATGAACTCATACTTCAAGCGAGGAGAAAAGATTACGAGTATCTGAGATCAAAGTTCTTCGATTATTTTGTACCAATGAGAGGTGAACAGACAGGCGAATGGAGAATAGTACAGAACGGTTAGCTAAATAATATGTATGGGATTCCAGATATGATAAGAACAGTTAAGTCTCATAGCTTGCGATGGGCAGGGCACATGGCACGAATGGGGAATGAAAAAAGGGCATGGAAACTCCTTGTAAGAAAACCAGAGGGATGTGTGCTAATGTTTTCCAATCATCTTCTGTACAATTTACTTCCCTCAAGTCATGGTTAATGTTTCATCTCCCTCTTCATTTTTGGCCACCTGCTGGGAGCTTTTCCTCTGGATTCCTACAAATAAAATTCCCATATAATCTAGACATTGTTTTGCAGACATTGTTTTGGATGAAGTCTTTGGTCCTGTAGACATTATTTTGTACGGATGCTCATATACTGTAGACATTTTTTTTTGGAGGAAGTCTCATGTAATGCAGACATTGTTTTGGATGGAGGCTCTTGTACTGTAGAAATTGTTTTGGATGGAGGCTCTTGTACTGTAGACATTATTTTGGACGGAGGCTCTTTTACTGTAGAAATTGTTTTAGTTGAAGGCTCTTGTACTGTAGACATTGTTTTGGACGGAGGCTCTTGTACTGTAGACATTGTTTTGGACGGAGGCTCTTTTACTGTGAACATTGTTTTGGACGGAGACTCTTGTACTGTAGACATTGTTTTGGACGGAGGCTCATACACTGT
Organism: Diploptera punctata; assembly: GCA_030220185.1. Taxonomy (NCBI): domain Eukaryota; kingdom Metazoa; phylum Arthropoda; class Insecta; order Blattodea; family Blaberidae; genus Diploptera; species Diploptera punctata. Next base: position 104,525 of record JASPKZ010008442.1, read on the forward strand.
AGACATTTTTTGGACGTAGTCTCTCGCAGGGTACTGTAGACATTGTTTAGAACGAGGCGTTTATACTGTAGAAATTGTTTTGGACGGAGACTCATATACTGTAGACATGTTTTCAAGAGAGGCTCTTATAGTGTAGACTTTTTTGGACGGAGACTCGTGTACTGTAGAAATGTTAAAACTGGGAACTAGCTTATTATATTCAATAACACGGTTCTTTGAAACATTTCTTATTGTTGTAATGGATTTGTAATAATGCAAGTGTCATTAAATAGTTTGGAAGACCTTTAATTAGAGCCGTGGTGGTCCGCACGCGAAAACAGCATAAAATGCAACGCTACACGCAGATCTGCATACACGCTCAAATGATTCATCTACCCCGATTTATCGATTGGATTAATACACACAGCATCATCGTGCGCAGGTGTAAAAGTAGCCAAGACGCCATTACAGTTGATTGCAATTAGACCTCACATTCAGTGGGGATTGTGGCGCTGCTGTCTCCTCAAGAAGTGTCACGTGACACCAAGATACAATACGTAGATATAATACAATGTACACGTATGTACACTCTTATTCTATTGGCTTTATGTTCAACAAACAGAGGAAAGGTCAAAGTGAAGATTTACTCGGCACAACAGAGGAAAATCGTGCTTCCGTGTGGTTTACTTGTTACCGAGTAATTTATTTAATAGTTACCATAACTAACATGACCGCGCCAACATAAGCTATCCATATATGAGCTAATGCTTTTTAATATTCCTGGTTTAAATTTACCTCCCCATTATCATGGTTATTGCTATTTTCCAACCTCATTATAGGTCTACCTACTAGGCATTTTCCTGCAAGGAGTTTCCATGTTCCTTTAGCATTCTCCACTCGTGCACATGTACTGCCTATCCCAGTCTAACTGTCCTTATTACATCTGGTTTCCCATACAGTCTTCTGCATTCACCTGTCTGTTCGTCTCTCTTTGGTCCCATACTTTTCCTAAGAACTTTATTCTCAAATACTCGCAAACTTTCTCCTCCATTAAAGTAAGAATCCATGTTTCACATCCATATAGTAGAATAACACTTTTATATATTTTCAGTTAAACATTTTTGATAGACAAGAGTCCCTATAATGCGTTTTAACTTGCGTTTTCAAAGTTGGGCAAAAGTTTAATTAATTTTATCCATTTCATTCCTCTTTGTAATTATTGTTCCTAGTTATTTGAATTCAGCGATTTCTTCAAAATTCTCTCATTTTTTATTAACTGTCATTTTGTATTATATAATATTTTTATATCTGTAAGTAGGCCTATTCAGTTTTAATGACTACTTAACTCGTGCCCAAATGGGAGTCAATGACCAATCACATTTCAATGATTTTTTATTTACAACCAATCACAGTCCTGTTTCGCCTCAAATGTATCAACCAAAGTTTATCATATTAAAGAAAGCTCCTCCATTTTAACATTCTGAATAGGTCATAGCATTATTTTGCATTGACTGACTCTCCAAGAAATAAGGCTACCAGATTGTATATACAGTGCATGAATGTCAGCAGATAGCGCATGCTGGAGATAATATAAAAATCATTTGTAGCAATTGATTATACCACAAAAAAAAAGAAACCACTGTTTACACTATCTTAAACGAATTATTTTCCAGGAAATGACGTTGCAGAAAATTATAATTGACATATTTACATCATAGGACATCAGAAATTAATTAATAGCTATAATTTGATTATAAATTCCTGCACTAGGGTGCATTCTTACAATTTTGCGATTATTTGGCAATAAATAATATGATCTGGTTGCAGTGATGAACAAATGAAGCAAATGAAGCATACCAATCGTTTCTCATTTGTTTTCAAACATCGCCGTTTACATTTATTATATATAATATTTTAAAATAACTATAGTTAAATCATACTTTGTAAGTAAAGAGCTTAATTTTATTTGTTAAATAGTCCTAACAAATGCCACTCTTGATTTCCAAATGATCTAGATAAATTCACTTGTGACTTGGTGAGTCTATTTGGAATTCACTCGTGGCATTACTTGTGATAATTAGTTGGCGTTAGTGAAGAGAACGTTGTGTTGGTCGAAGCGTCACCTAATCCAACTACGTCGTCGGCAGACCATAACATTTTTATCCATTCAATAGCGATCATGTATTCAAAAATACAATATTTTTCTGACTCCAGTTAATATATACATTTTAAATTATTATATGTCTTGTGGTCTCGAGGTAGCGTGCTGCCTTGCCCGGGTTCGATTCCCGGTGGGGGCAGTTTTTCTGGGTGAGGTTTTCATCGGGGTTTTTCCTCACCTGTAAGACAAATGCCAGGAAAACTTTAAGGCCCAAACGGTCCCCGAAATCATATGGCCATCATCATCATCCTTCACCGGTGTGGAAAGCAACGGGAAGCTACCACACCTACAATTCCCTAGTAAAGCTGCAAGCATAGCATGAAAACGCTATGATTGTAGTGAAGGACCTGCCTTCGGGCAGAATTACTATGGATGAATGGATATGTCATGTGCACTTCAAACTACTATTGTGACTTGACTGCTACTGAAAGTTTGTCTCCGATATTGTTTTAAGGCTGGGGTAACATAAGATCCATACATCTGCATGTGTGTACACCATAGCAGTGGCTTTTTTTTAATTTCAAGCAGCCTCACATAATTTTATAATAATAATAATCCATCCATCCATCCATAGTAATTCTGCCCAAAGGCAGATCCTTCACTGCAATCATAGCATTTTCATGCTATGCTTGCAGCTTTACTAGGGAATTGTAGGCGTGGTAGCTTCCCGTTGCTTTCCACACCGGCGAAGGATGATGATGATGATGATAATGATAAGGATGATGACGATGGCCATATGATTTCGGGGACCGTTTGGGCCTTAAAGTTTTCCTGACATTTGTCTTACAGGTGAGGAAAAACCCCGATAAAAACCTCACCCAGAAAAACTGCCCCGACCGGGGATCGAACCCGGGCCCGCTGCGTGACAAGGCAGCACGCTACCTCGAGACCACAGCGGTGGACGTAATAATAATAACAACAACAACAATAATAATAATAATAATAATAATAATAATAATCTATACTTTCAATATTCATTTTTTTATGTTCACACCGTTGAGGTTACAATTATTTCAATTATGAGACTTGTACATTTTTTTAACACCGTGGTCCTCAACTTCAATAAAGTCACAATCTTGGTTATATCATTATATTTCTAAGCTTTTCTGAGTCTTGGCTTCATCATCACGACTCTTCTTGATATTGAATTTATTTATACATTTTATGTAGGGGCTTTGGTTGCTAGAAATGTTTTCATTCAATAATTTTTTATTGTCTGCTTGACGATATAGATTTTTGAACAAATGGAAATCATCAAGGAGGCAGAGAATACAAATTCATTGATTGAAAATGTGCCTAGCAAGCAAAAAAAAAATGGAAGTTGTCAAGGAAGCAGAGAATAGATATGTGTTGAATGAAAATATGCCTAGAAACCAAAGCCCCCCACATAAAATGTATAAATAAATTCAATATCAAGAAGAGTCCTAATGAAGAAGCCAAGATTTCGAAAAGCTTAGAAATACGAGTATAATGATATAACGAAGATTGTGACATGAATTCCGCCGGTCAACATGATTTTTGTCTTATGAGTACCAATAGTTGTACTTAATGCAGTTTTTATCGTGTTTTCAAATATGTATTCAGAATTTATCATCACCTACAGTTTTTTTTCAATTTCAATTAATGGATTTAAATAATTATATTTTAATAAACGTTTTTTCGTTCATTTGTCCATTGTAAAATAAAACCAAATGAGCTAACTCAAATGGTTTCAGCTATGGAAAAGAGATATCAAGGCAAATGGAATCCTAATATGCTGGCCGATTATTGTTGGACCATCAAGAAGGATGCTCCACGAGCGAAATATAGGAGAAAATCGTCATTTCTTACTTTCTAGGTGAGTCCGAATGTTCGAATATTGTGTAGTTACGAATGTAAAAACTGTTAAATTGTTTGAAATTAAAAATTCCTGCCTCTCGGAAACCTTGCGTGATGGAGAAAAACCAATATCATATTTGAATTCAGTATAAAAATACGTACTATCAGAATCACATATTTTTCTTTCTGAGACAAAAAAAGTTTTTTATTTGTTGCTCAGTGTTATTGTAGTTTTATAATAATAATAAAAATAATAATAATAATAATAATAATAATAATAATAATAATAATAGTAATAATAATAATAATCACTACAAAGCAATAACTGAACCACATTCTAGACACTAACACTGTACAACCAAAGACCAATATTCGCATTTCAGTACATATCTAGTCAATGTGTAAAGGTAGCGCGTTGCCTTGTCACGCAGCGGTTCCGGTCGGGATAAGCTTCGTGGGTGAGGTTACTTGTGCGGAGTTTTTCCTCACCTGTAAGACGAATGTCAGGTAGCTTTAAGGCCCAGAACATCATCTGGTCTTTATCATCATTATTATCGTCATCATCATATTTCATAGGTGTGGAAAGCAACGGGAAGCTACCACAACTATAATTCCCTAGTAAATATGCATAGAATAGCATGAAAATGCTATGATTGCGGTAAAACACCTGCCCTAGGGCAGAACACTATAGAATGGAATATTACTTTTCTTAGACTAAATACCCTGCGATATACCCACAGGTTGTAGGAATTTGTTCAAATAAATAATATTATTGCCACGTTCAACGAATTACACTCTTTAATACGAATCTAAAAAAATATAGCTTAAATTCTATCTAACTCCATTGGTCTGCTTGGCAGTACAGAGTTGTCCTCACTGCGCCACGAGACCAAATTCCATGAGAACATTACTTGCAACCACCAGCCTTCCATAGCATCACTCGGTCACAATCAGGAGCAGCTTCACTCTTTTCTAATTTAAGGAACCGCGTACTTCGTAATTAGACATATGAGTATTGTAATACATTTGCAACTGTGATAGTCGTTAAATGAAACCTCGCTTTAAGCAGACGTAAAACTGCCGTAACAGCAGATGTTTTCTTCAGTGGTTTTAGGCAATCCAACTAAACTTTAAATCGATTTAACCTCTCGCCTGACAGGCATTTCTACCTGTCACGTGCCTCCCGGACCTTACAGTGACTCGAGAAATAATTTAAACTGTGGATGGCACACACACACACAAGGACATGGAGGCCCTCCTCATTCGGGGAGGCCCTCCATGTCCTTGTGTGTGTGTGTGTGTGTGTGCCATCCACAGTTTAAATTATTTCTCGAGTCACTGTAAGGCCCGGGAGGCACGTGACACGTAGAAATGCCTGTCAGGGCCTCCTCCGAGACAACACAATATTAATACGAAACACACCATTCAAATGCACATTCATACTAGACATGCCGCATATGATGATGATGATGATGATAATGATAGTCATATGAAGGTCAGAGACCGTTTGGGTCTTAAAGTTTCTTGATATTTGTCTTACAGTAATATAACGTAGGTTAAAAACTATAAAATAGTTACCTTTTAGGTCCGTCTCTTCAACTTAAGTAGGCCTTTCGGGACTAGTCCCATCATCAGCAGAATGCATTAGGTTCGTACTTGTTGACTCACTGAGTGCTTCAACAAGGGTCAACAAGTACGGACCTAATGCATTTTGCTGATGATGGGACTAGTCCCGAAAGGCCTACAGAGTTTTAAAATAACTTAAGTTGAAGAGACGGACCTACAAGGTAACTATTTTATAGTTTAACCGTACGTTATATTACTATGAACAATACCTCAACGGAAACTTTCCATGGATTTTACTAGTATCGAGGAAAAACCTCGAGAAAAATAAAACCTTCACCCAGGAAACTTGTTCGGACCGGAGCCGGGGATCGAACAGGCAGTGACGCTACCCCGACCACAAACTTTAATGACAAGCCGTGCGCTGGAACCTGCCACAATTACAGATGACGTTGGAACTAGTGACGACACACAATCGAAGGCGTTCCCTCAAACACTGTATTCCTGCCTGAATTTTTACCTGCTTAATGGACGCGAAAACTTTATTGTTTTCTCTTTGCATTGTTCAATGTCTTGTGGTTTTGTTTGATACGCAACGTCTCTTGGAATTTCCCAGAGGTAGATATCCGAAGAACGTACAAGCCATTGTTCCCCCGATAATCGTACCAGTGTATTGTTAATTTAATGTGGTGATATTTCTATGGTGGTCCTAGGGGTAAAATACGTTACCTCCCTCTGGTCCTGAGAGTTGCAGATCTAATCCCGGCTGGGTTCGATGATTTACATTAGGATGGAAAAACCAAGGGAAAAGTCCTCTGAGAGAGACTTCAAGCTGTGGGTCCCGCGTCCGAAGATTTTAGGATTCGTAAACGAACCTCATGTCTAAAATAGAGCCTCTGAGCAAAAATTAATCGGTCTTTCCCATCAAAGTAATACCTTAGTTTACTACTAGACGTCTATTTGGGGCGATGTTCTGACCACATGCCACTCGATGGCATCTGTTGGGAATAATAATAATAATCATCATCCTTGCAAGTATTAGGCCGTGTGGCCTGTTACGGTCTCAAAGAGGAATTTTCCATCCAGCACTTTTTTGGACATCCCAGTGTACTTTTGCCTTGAGGGTAGTAACAAAGCATAGCTTTTGGAATTCTGTGAGATGGCATTCGTTGAAGATGGACTTTCCTGTTGTTTTGTAGTTTTGTATATAATGGAGAATGGGTTCTACACCCAACTCTTCCATAATTTCCTCATTTCTTTTAAGGTCCCACTTTGTACAGCCTGCTCTAAGGCGCATAAATCACATGTCATTTGCTGTTATTCTGCTTTCATGTCTTCTTCGTATTGTTCATGCTTCACTACCATATCTCAGTACTGGTCTTGCGAGAACCTTATAAAGCCCTAATCTTGTGTTCTTCTGTACTAAAGATGGTTTCATTATACTGTTAATTATCCCCGTTGTTTTTGTAAAATTTGTGATTTTATTTGATATATCAGCTTCATTTTGGAATGTTAAATTATAACCGAAATAATTAAATTCGTTTACTCGTTCTAAAATTGTTTCATCCAAAACAATAGGTAGAGGCCATCACTTTAGTTTTCTTTGTATTGATTTCCATATTGTACCTTTTTGCAATTATATTAAAATTGTGTATAGAATACTGTAAATCTGTTTCTGTTGGAGCTATTAATATAAAACCATCTGAAAAAAGCAAAGAGTCTATTTTATGGTTTCTATTAATTTGGATAGAACCGTGTCTCATCTGTCGCCAATCTTGGAGTAATCTATCCATGTGTATGATAAAGAGCAAGGGCGAGAGGCCACATCCTTGTCTTACGCCCCTATTAATTTCGGTCCATTCTGTTTGTTTGTTACTGATTCGAACTGAAATCAAATTTGTTTTATAGATACTGTATACATTTAAAATATGCTGTTGTGGTAGATTGTTGTCAGCTAAAATTTCCAACAGTTTATTCCTATTGATTTTGTCAAAGGCTTTTTTGAAGTCCACAAAACCTAAATGTGTTTCTACATTGAATTCCCTGTGATTTTCTATTAATAATTTCATGGAGAAATAACCATCACAGCAGGATCGACCTTTACGAAAGCCATTCTGTTCTTCACTGAGGAGGCTGTTAAGATGTTTGTATAATTTGTTCTTAATTATATTGGCGTAAATTTTGTATCCAGTATTTAGTAAGCTGATGCCTCTGTAATTTTCACAGTTTTTCTTTTCTCCTTTTTTAAATATTGGTATTACAATAGATTTTGTCCAACTTAGAGGAATGTTTCTCCCTTCCCATAGTTTTTTTAATAATGTTAGAAATCTGTCTAAAAACAGAGGATTTGCATATTTAAATAGTTCAATACTGATTCCATCCTCTCCAGGAGCTTTATTGATTCTCATTTTCATTAATACTTCTGATAGTTCATCCTCTGTAATCAAGTCAGTAGAGGTGCTATTGGATGATGGTAAAGTGAGAGTATTTGGAGTTTGGGTCCATAGAGTTTGAAAATAATTTGACCATTGTTTGGCTGGGATGACATTAAGGTTGAGATTATCTTTTGTTTCACGATTAAAATTTTGGGAATAAGGGTAACTAAATTAGCTTAATTAAGTAACTCCTGATATGGAGCACCCTCGTCCTCACTTGGGGATTTACGGGTATTGATTAAGTGATGGCGCCACTTGTATATTGCGCAATAACTAATTTGCAACTAATACTCTTTTTTGTCTGGCTTCTCGCCTTCTACCTGTCCGGCACGGGACAGCAATGCTACTCAATAATAATAACAACTAATTAACCCGTAGGTTCATGGCCGCGCGGATATAAGCTCTCTATACATCGCTATTCTCAACTAATGTTTTCCGATCATCCCCTGTATAATCTACTTCCCTCAATTCATGATTAGTGTTACTGAATAATAATAATAATAATAATAATAATAATAATAATAATAATAATAATAATAATAATTCCAGTTCATTCACGAATAAAGGTCATTCGTTGACCTGTTTCGTCCTCAATAGAAACACCATCCGAAAGTCTGTTGAGTGGACGTTGTGGTCTTCTTCTTCCTGCAGGTTGATAGCTTATAACATTAGTTTGAGTATCCTGTGATCCTCCATTCGATGAACATGTTGATTCCATCATCACTTTTAATCAGAAATTTTATTTTCTACAGGTTCCACGTGTAATACTTCTAAGATGTCTTCATTTTTTAATGAACTAGTAGTGTGTATCCTGCAGTATTTCGAAGGTATCTCATTTCAGCAGATCTAAGTCCCAGTATACCCTTCTGCTGCAATGTCCATACTTCGCTTCCATACAAAAAATTTGGAACAGCCATTGTTTTATGCACTTTTAGTCTTGAATATTTTTGGACTAGCTTGAAGATAGAATTTAATAATAATAATAATAATAATAATAATAATAATAATAATAATAATAATAATAATAATAATAATAATAATAATAACAATAAAATGATAGTAATGGTAATTAATTGTTCTCAAGTTTATTTAATTAGTGTAACAACTATGGTAGATATGAGAGACGACAATGATATTAGTAGCCAGTTGTGTAGATGTATCGAATGGAGATTGATGAACATTAGCGTGACGTCATAGCACTCTATTGGTACCATGAATCAGCTTGGCTTTGACAACCGAATGTCGATAATTGCCATAAATAACTCATAGCTTTAACAAGGCCACTTTTTTACGTTTTGTTTGCATTTCGCACGTCTCTTGATGTCACAAACCCTGTTCATAATTAACTGATATAAAGTCTTACACCTGAAGTATTCCTGTGGACCTTACGATGGAACGTGGAACTTTCTCGCGCAACAATGCAATGTCACGTTAACACTAGGGCGACCAACAATAGTTTCGAGACAGAACATAGTTACCTGCGACGTCAACTTGATTGGGCACGATGTTAATTTTTCTTTATAGACATTAAAAAAAAAGAACGCTTTGTAACTGAACCTTCTTTCTATTGGACACCTTTATTTTGGATGTGTTAGAATACAAAGACTGTAACAGGATCGATGTGTTCCAAAACTGCAGCCTGTGACACCGAGTGTAAGTCACAAGTACTTCAGTTTCTTTCTAAACTAGACTTAGTTCAGTCATGTACACACATAGACAAAAAAAAAGAGTTATCTCTTGATTCTATCAACCGATCGGGGAACTTCGTGAGCACTCGCAGAAGCCTTATTCACATTAACACGTTTTCAGTAATTGTACTGTGTTGTTTGCTAGTTAACGCAGTGCACACTCAAGTAACATAAAAGAGAGAGCTTGCTTTTGTGTGTTTCCGTGGTCGAGAGGTTTAACACACAACATCTGCGTTCGTAACCTCACGGGTTCGATTCCCGTTCTACTTTCTTTTTCGTTTTTTTTTTACTGAATGTTAGGATAGCATTTCGCCTGTAATATAGTTTCATATTCAATTTTATATTTGAGTTTTATGGCTTTAATGCACACACAAAACACATAAATGGAAATCTTCTAATAATTAAATGAAGAAAGAAAATAATATATTCTAAAATGAAAACTTTAACAATAATTAATATCGGGTGTATGAACCCTCAGCATCTATTACCGCCCTCAATCTGCGGGACATTGATGCAATCAAATTTCTACAGTCACGTGGACTTTCGGCTAGAGCATCCCAGACGTCCTGAATTTGTGTCCATAAGCAATCTTTCGTCTTCGTGCATCTGCAGGACAATTAGAGTTCATTATAAACAAACTTGTTAGATGCTGTTGCTTTTGCCCAGAACGTATGCGCATCAGTCTATTAAAATCAATACATTGACATCACCTAGAACAAACCCTGAATGTGGTAAAATAATTGTTACAATAACGACATTAACATTGATTTAGGGCAATTGTCAAAATAAAATTTATTTAATTCATGAAACATTTTAATACAAATATCACGAAAAAAACTACATAATTGAGGACGCGAATCTGCGATCTTCATTAACAGAAAGAGTGGCTGCATGCTTTACCGCTGAGCTAACAGGGCACGTAGGAGTATCTTCACTCAGTTGATGCCACATAATGCAGTAGCTCAGGGCCTGCACAAGTTTACTAGTGTGAACCCAGCGCTGTGTCGAGTAGGACTTAGAAGAAATATGCGTTCAAGAGATGACTCTTTATTTTTTGTCTAGGGGTGTACGTGGTGACGTTTCAGCCGTGAGTGAAGAGGGAAGTACTGCATAGTCAAGCTAGGAAGATTATACGCCTATACAATGTGATAAATCTTTGTGAAGTTAAAGTGTTAATTTAATTTCACCTGTGGTGCTCCAGTTTTCGTTTTGCGCACTGTCTGGCCTTCCTACTACTACTACTCGCTGTACTCGCGAGTTGGCCTTTTCTTAGGCAAACAAAATGTAGTTAAATGTTGTGTGTATTAAGTTTGTGCAGGTAAATTGATTAGATGTTTAGCTCATAATTACGGTGGTGCGCAACGATCCACTCACAATAATAATTTCTCAAAGATTACAGCATAAAGGGGGCACGCCGTAGAGTAGTTGGTTAAGGCAATACGGTACAAATCGAAATGTTGAGGATTCGAGTCCCGGTAGGGTCAGGATTTTTAAACGAACGCAAACCTTCTAGCAGCAGCATGGTCCTGATGTCGACTCAGCCTCTAACGGAAATGAGTACCAGACGCTTGTTCTCTGGGTAAAGGCGGCCCTCGCCAGGGCTGACAACCCGGCTAACATCAAGAGCCGATTGTCTAGAAAAGTGGGATCCTTAACTTCCTACAACCCAAAGTGCTTCCTGAGGATGACTTCACCCTTCATATTATCATACGTTCTGAAGCGCACTGTACATACCAATAATGCATACTGCTATAACCTATTTCAAAAATTTCAGAAAATGTATTTTTTTTTTGTTATTGCATATGCGTCCCATGGAGACGTGGGTACTACCCTAGCAGGAGTTCGTTGATCAAGAAAATTTAGTTTCGCTTCTTTTCCTAGAAATGCCAATGAGTGACATGGGGTCAGCATTTCGCCCCAATGAGACATCTGGTAGACAACTAAAGTATTACTATAGTGGGGAAAGTCGGTTAAATTTTGCTCAGAGACACTAATTTAGGCTTGAGATTCTTTTACGACATCGAAAATCTTGAGACTTTGGATCCACGGCTTAACGAACCTCCCACAAGACTTGTTCCTTGGATTTTTAGTTTTTATAAGAAGTAATTTATTTATTTTTCACTTCAGTAATAAATGCCGTACAAGAAAAAATTAATAGCTATGTAATTAGGCAATGGCATAAAAATAAAAAGATAAAAATGGAGTCCCTTTGAGTTACTTAATTAATTAAAACTACTTTCAATCTGTTATAAACATTGAGCAGCAGAACAGATAGAAGTGATGTTCGAAACGTAAAAAAAAACACACACACGAAATTAGCCGAATTTGCCCTATCATGATGTAATTAAAAACATTTGTTCTCTATAGCATCTAATAATTCAGTCTTATATTCGTTATGTTAAACTATGGATAATTTTGATTAACAGTTCAAAAAATAGCTGGGTACTTTCCAATATGTTTAATCTCATTAAAAGAAATGCATGGCTCCTTCATTATTATTATTATTATTATTATTATATTTAATTTTTGTTTGTTATTTTACTATTACTATTGTTTTATTACAGTATTATTATTATTATTATTATTATTATTATTTAATCAATTGAGTTGGCGTTTACTTGATGAAAATCCATATTCATTAATTAAATAAAAATAAACTTAGTTTAATTTTATTTAATTTATTATTATTATTATTTTATTATAATTATACTATTATTATTATTATTATTATTATTATTATTATTATTATTATTATTATTATTATTATTATTATTATTATTATTATTGGATATATGTGATGGTCCCTCGATCCGCGGTTCGCACCTAAATGAATTGATCGGTCTCGTGTTGTTAGGTAAAACTGAATAATGAAATTTGATAAAATATTTAACGTTTGTTGAATTATTATTTCCTGCGCTCTGTTTGATTAAATAGATACAGACTCTTGTTCGATAAATTTGTGATTATAAAATTAATGTCTTAGTAATTTTTGCGCATTATTCTGCACTGAGAATATCAAGTCCACGGTTGACAATTGGGGTGCAAGGTCCGCCACTGACCATCACCGCACATTAATTACTTGGCCAGTAAGTTGGTGTAATTAATTTGCAAGAGCATTAGCGTCACTAGCTGCAGACCTTACATGCTCAGGCCACGAGCGTCCAGGGAATGACATTCACAGCTGAAATACAGTGAGTCGAGAAAGTACCTTGCACAACCACTCATGTCTTGATAATTTCAATGGAAACGGATATTGTTACCGGTACCTTAAATTTGGTTAGCTTGTAGCTTGTTGGAAATAAATACAATTACCCTCTCGAAAATGACGAAAAAATTATGGCTATTGAATTAATAATGATTATCGTTTTACAGCCATATTTTAACATAACTTACACAAATTTGGTTTTACGATATTTGTTAGCTTAATTCCTCATATGCACGTGGTACAAGTTTCAAAGACTCCCTTCCTGTTCATGTCTGTGGTTGGTGGACAATTCGAGACATGTTTAATGCCGCTTATGACTACTGTACAATGGAGGTGGTCAGTTTATTTCAAAGGCATTTACTGCTGTTGAAACTTTGCTACACCATTTGGATCGTGATAGTAACCAGCAAAGCTCTGTGCGGGAACCCCCTTTATCAGGAACCTCCAAAAAAGCAAAAGTGGCCTCTTCTGCTGGGATAGTTATGGTCATATCATTTTTTTATATTCATGGAATGGTTTATCAGCAATTCATTACATGCACAAACAACAGTAACTGGGCAATACTATAGATATATCCTCATGATACTGCAAGTCTATATCAGGCACAAAAGGCCACATTTCGTGCAACAAAGGTGGATGCAGCACGACAGTAATGCGAGGTCGCATATTGCAACTAATGTTGTTGAATAAATTATAGAAATCAAAGTGAAGTGCATCCCTCACCCTCCATATAATCCGGACTTAGCCCCATGTGATTTTTTTCATTCCCGTATCTGAAGAAACGCCTTTACGGGAGGAATTTTCTTTCTTTAGAAGCAGTCATGAAGTCTGCGAAGGAGGTTTTAAAATATCTTTTCTTCTGATTTGTTTAAAATATTAATTAAATTAAGCCAACTCATGTATCCTATAGGATACATTATCAATTTAACGGTTAACGTGTTGGAATATACGAACTCCATCATTCTGAGATTTGACAAGTTTAATTTCATTAATACAGTTCGGTACAATATTATAAAAGCATCATAGAAGTTAAAGGGAGCTTTACGGAGTGGAATGTTGTCTCGTTTCGTTGGTAACTAAAAAAATAATTTGATAAATAAAACGTTCGTATTTATAAATAATTTTCTTGTATGAATTACTTATACTTACCAAATATATAAATGTATTGGACATGTTCCGCTCTTTCTAAACATTCCTGAAAGTATGTATTAGATTAGATTAGATTAGATTTATTTAGCCTGGTGGAGTTAAGGCCATGTGGCCTTCTCTTCCACTCACCAGGACAAACATATATTACATCAGAATATAACAATCTTAATTAACTCTAATATTAAATACTAAGTAAAAATTTGATCAAAAGATAATATCTAATATACATATTACGATCTATAATACAACCAGTTAATATTAGTTAAAATTAAGACTAAAACTAATAATAAAATGTATACAAGCAAGGCATATTAAATTGTCCCTGTCTAGTGTATATAAAAAACAGGAAAATAATGAGATATAGAAAACTAATTTTACGATTATACAATATTTAAAAACAAAACAAATAAAAACATTTGTTATTCTTAATATTATTTTCATAAATAATTAAGTATATTAATATTGCTAAAAGAATACTATCAGTGAGGTGTATAAGTTAGTTTGTTATTAAATAATTCTTTAGTTTATTTTTGAAAGATGTTATAGTTTGACAGTCTCTGACATAGGGCGGAACGGAATTCCATGTTTTGGTAAGTGACACCGTAAAAAGATAATGAATAATATACAGTGTGATGAGGCGGGATATAAAGGACAATGTGCTGATGGGATCGAGTGTCAAGATTATGTGTGTCGGATAGTCTGGTGAAGCGGCGTGATAAATAATTAGGCGATGATGTGTGTGAACTATTTTATAGAGAAGGGATAGGGAATGGACAGTTCTTACGATCTCTTAGACGAAGCCACGATAATTGTTCCAGGGACTGTGTAACATGGTCAAATTTGCGAATACCCACAAATAAAACGTGCGCAAGAATTATGAACACGTTGAAGTCTTTGAGTGGAAATAATATTTAAGTCTGTAAAAAGAGTGTCACAATAATCAAAATGGGGCATTGCAAGTGTTTCTACTAACATTTTCCTAAGGGCGAATGGCAAACAATTTCGTACACGATTTAATGAATGTATTATTGAGAAGACTGTTTTGCATGTATGGTTTATTTGTGTATTCCAATTTAAGTTTTTGTCAATAAATACTCCTAGAATTTTACAGTCTCACTATAAGGGATTTGAACTCCATTTAGTGACACATGCGAAACTGTGTTTAGGTTAATTGTAGATAATAGTATCTGATGACCCATAATGATTGATTGTGACTTTCTAGGATTTAATTGCAGTCCATATTTAACTGTCCAAGTCATTAGTGAGTCAAGATGCTCGTTAATTTTGGCAACAGCGTCATTTAGTGAATATTGTCTGTGTGGATGTAGATTTGCATGTCGTCTGCAAATAAATTATGTTTGCAATGCTTTAGGGAGTTAGATATGTCATTTATGTAGATTGAAAAAAAAGCAAAGGTCCAAGTACCGAACCCTGTGGAACCCCAGCTTTACGGAAGGACCAAGAAGAACATAATGTATGATTTTCTATAACAGATTGCTGGCGCTCATGAAGGTAGGAATGAACCGTTTCGTGGCACTATCAGAGAGTAAGAGGTTTTTAAGTTTATGCAACAATAAGTCCAAGTCTACCATGTCGAATGCTTTACTAAAGTCCAGTAATGTAAGAATGGTAAGTTTTCGATTATCAGCAGCTTCGCGTATGTCTTCGCAAATATTTAGTAGAGCAGTATTTGTATTGTGTCCTGTCCTGAAACCTGACTGAAATTGATCTAGAAGGTTGTATTCATTTAGGTATTCAGTCAGTTGTTTATGGACTAATCGTTCCAGAGCTTTTGAAAGGGTAGGTAAAATGCTAATGGGTCGAAAGTCGTTCGGGGTTGAGGGCGTTTTAACTTTAGGCAGTGGGCGTACGAGGGCTTGTTTCCGCAATGAGGGATATGTAGAAGTTTGTAGTGAGGAGTTAAAAATATGAGTTATTGTAGGTAGTATAGCTTCGATTATGTTATTCAGTAAAGTAATATTTATACGGTCAGTTCCTTCTGCTTTGGTTTTTATTCGCATTATGGCTTTCTTTACGTCGTAGTCTGTAGCATATGAGAAGTGGAAATGTTCTCTGTCGGGTTGATTTGTCAGTGATAATTCATTTATTGTTTGTTCTTTATCCTTTGGAGTAGTAGTTATACCTGTGAAGTGATTATTGAGTGTGTCCAGGGAAACAGGTAATTTGTCTACCTGTGTGATTTTCTCCCAATTCCCATTTGTATGTATTTAATGAAGAGTTGTTTGACTGATGTCATTAAAAGCGCAAATGGAAGAACATTAATTATGTACAAAGATATGAACACAAAAACAATGAAAGAAGTACATTTCTCGAAAGCAAATATAATAACTTGTTAGCACTCACTCTCTGTATAGCAATGATTGGTGAACGAGATTCGTTTGCAGGGCGTGAGGGTATGTAAAAGAGACATATTCCTGGTAGGACTGTTACATAGGTTATGATGTGTTTGACAGCTCAGCGTTATTTTTTACACAATAATATGGTGTCAGTAAATTTTACGAGATTAATTTTAGTAAGTAGCAGAAATACAGTCTGTCTCGTGGACCAAGAAACGTTGCCACTTGCTACAAATTGTATAAAATGGCTTTAGTGAGACGCCCTTCCTGCTGCTTTTCACCCTTCTTGCAAAACATAAAAATTACCTAACGGAACCTCATAGAATGTTAAATGTGTTTTGGGAAAGTTCATAATTGCAACTTGCGGTAGCAAAATGCACGAGTCATTATTGTCCAGAGTAACTGCGTGTAATAAACTTTTCATAGTCAAGAAATGTTATGTACAATGCTCGTCATGGTGAGATCTGGTAACAACGATCACCGATCACCGCAGTTTAAAAGTACAACACTTCTGAACACCAACACTGTCTTCACACTCTAATTGACAATTTTTCCAGAAAAAAAAACACTTGTTTTCTTAACACAGAGTTAGAATGGTATCCATGTTCAGAATACTTTCCTCTGCAATGGAAGGATATTCTTAAACCTGGAAAATGTATTAACTAGCTAACTAACTAACTCGCTGGCACTATCGAAACCATAGGTTCATGGCAGCGCGGACATAAGCTCTCCATACATCCCTATCCTGAGCTAATGTTTTCCAACCATTCCCTGTATAATCTACTTCCCTCAAATCATAGTTAATGTTGTTCTCCTATCTCATTCTTGGTCTACCAACTGGGCGTTTTCCCTCTGATTTTCCTACAGGAAGCTTCCACGCACGTCTTTAATTCCCCATTCGTGCCAGATGTCCTGCCCATAGCAGTCTACGAGACTTAACTGTTCTTATTATATCTGACTTTCTATAAATGTCATGTAGTTCATTGTTATGTTGTCTTCTCTATTCACCTGTTTGTTCATCTCTCTTTGGTCCAAAAATATTTTTTTTTCTAAGAACTCCTAATCTCCTGGAAATATATTAGTAGCTATAAATTAGACCTAAATTAATATTTTCCCCATAATGTAAATGTTATCATAACTCGAAGCAATTATTACTAAAACATCGTATGACAACATATATGTACGATCACACACATGTACGAGGAAAGAGCAAAATGTTTGTATGTACCCCGTGTGGGGATTACTTGGGAGTACTTCTAACCAAGCTAATTTTGTTATTATTATTTACCCATATATGTCAGCACATCGCCTCAGTGAGATACCTAGTGCATTTTTTACTTGGATATATAACGGTCGGTAAATTTTGCACAGAGGCCTCTTTATTCAGGTTGCGATTCATTAAACGGCTGAAAACCTTGAGACTCTCATGGAGGACTTGTCCCATGGACCTCGGAACTGGAGGAAAGGAACGTAACACGGCCGACTGGGTTATTTTATACATTAAAATTAATGTGATGTCAAGGATTATTCTCTAAGTTTATAGATAAATACATTGATGACTGTAGCATCGTTAATTCTGTTTGAAATATCAAACTGCTGAATGAAAACGGATTGTTGTGCAACATGACCTGCCTCTTGAAACATTGTTCAATGGAAACTTTTACAAATCGTTATATTGTTTTAACAAAAATTCTGTTTCATCGACATGTGTTATTTTTAAGAATGTGTTGTATCGCGTGTTAAACTGACGTTCTCCATTTAGACCATCCCGCTATTATTGAGACATGTAATTTACGTAACACAACTCAGTGTTTTAATATTGTTGTTCGCTTCAGCGTCTGTCGGTTTATCTGCGGATACGATTTCTAATCCTGGTTCTGGAGTAACATTTAAATCTAATACGCATGATATCATTCCCCATGGCGCAACAGGCCTAGAAAACACTTGGCTTACCAACGGACTGCTAGCCTCACATCCAGATGTCGTAATCATAGAGGGGGACGATCATCCAGCCAGTATAGTGATAACTTGTGGTCAGCATATCGGATCCCCAGCCTTATAGTCCCACGCTGTACTGGAGTGGTTTACATTCTGTTTTATTTGCAATTTTCTCTGCGCGGTTACGTGTGGACAGTACCCAAGGAATTGTGTCAATCCTTCATTGTAATGTACTGTCGGACCCTGTCATTAGTGACAACTTATTCATGCCTATGTTTCAGGGATCGTGGGTTCAAAGCCGGGACAGGTCGTTGGATTTTTGGGAGCGTATGGATCCTGAGTTGGGATTCTCTTGGAAGGAAAGTAAAATCATGTGCCTCGTGTCGTACATTTGCGTCACGTAAACGAAACTGAAACCTGAATCGAGAGGACTCTGTGCTAAATTGTCGGACTTTTCAAGGCTTTTTTTTTTAATTTCAAGGCCAATGAACCAAGATGTTAACAGCGTCGTTAAATGAAATATCATCTACCCGTGTTGTATGGCGAGGATTACTATAACTGTAATTAGTATATATATATATATATATATATATATATATATATGAAGGCTCTTTGTCATCAACATATCCAATTATATACAGTTGTGGTACTTGCGTGGGAAAAGGTCCATTTTCCTTCATTCTACTTTAACTCCAGTTGCGCAAAAAAAACTCCAAATCTCCATTTCACTGTATTTGACATACGGATCTCTCACATTCGCACAAGATTAACTTCCCAACAGTTTCACTCTTCAGATCACCTCCACTGGCTCTCACGACTGACTGACTGACTGACTGACTGACTGTCTCGTTAGACCACCCGAAACCATTTTATATGCGAGGGACGAACAATCTAGAAGCTCAGTCTTCATCTCTCTCGAACCGATACCTCGAGAGGCCGGTAAATCTAAAAAGCGAATCATGGACACATGTGTAAATCTCCCAGCGAGTCTTTCCGACTCATGAGTCGCCAACATATGAATCCCCTTCTGCCTTATAAGGCGAGACTTGACTCCCGCCTCTGCCCGTGAATTTTAAAAACGGCCCAACAATGCGTAACAATATCATTGTTATAAATTATAACAAATGTACGTAGGGACCGTGTATCGAGGGATAAAGGGAATAGGCCTAGGCCTACTTTGGTTGAATGAAAAATAATAATATATTTCAAGAGAATCGATATTTAAACATTGGCAGTGACTACATCCCATATGTATGCATGAATTGTCCACCGCTGTGGTCTCGAGGAAGCGTGCTGCCTTGTCACGCAGCGGGCCCGGGTTCGATCCCCGGTCGGGGCAGTTTTTCTGGGTGAGGTTTTTATCGGGGTTTTTCCTCACCCGTAAGACAAATGTCAGGAAAACTGTGAAAGGCCCAAACGGTCCCCGATATCACATGGCCATCATCATCATCATCATCGTTCACCGGTGTGGAAAGCAACGGGAAGCTTCCACACCTACAATTCCCTAGTAAAGCTGCAAGCATAGCATGAAAATGCTATGATTTCAGTGAAGGACTTGCCTTCAAGCAGAATTACTATGGATTGATGGATGTATGAATTATATTAAGTTATACATCATTATATAACAGGGAACTACACAAAACGAATCTGTTTTCTTCTTGGACAACGAAAAGTTCCCTTTTACATCAGTGTTCATAATCAGTGAGAAGAGAATTGAAAAGTGGGGACTAGTCATCGATATTGCTCTTTGTTTTCAGACAAAAGCTGTGCACAATAGCCTCAGATATTCCCAAGTGCGTTCAAAGCGACAAGTCTCCCTTATACTCTTCCATTCCTTTGCAGCCACATCCACAACTCACGTGATATTTACACTTAATCAAATGGACTCGAGGCATCTGACGTTTTGGGAAATGACATCATCCTTATTCTCCGTACAAGTGACAGTCCTGATGACCTGTTACAACCTCACGGCCCAAATATCTCGTTTCATGTGGACCGTACGGAAACGTTTTTTTTGGGAAACTAGTCTTGGTCATATGTTGCACGAGTACATGAGATTTAAAATTGAATTGTAATGTAAATTGAATATTTAATGTAAATTTTCTAAAATGGACCCAATTGTAGTTTTGTTACTTTTATTTCACGTTTCAGAACTACTACCTCACATTATTATTTGATTTCATGTTCTTGTACGGAAGAGGCTTTACACAGGCCTGCACTTAACAAAAACTTGGTGGAAATTGGATTTCCCTGTCAGACTCCTCGTTTAAGCCGGATTGTTTGTCCTTTGATTTCGGTTTCCACCTCGGCATTGCTTTGATCGTACATTTTGTTTAATTTTGTCGACTCCAAGAGTGAGATGTGGTTGCATTGGAACGCGTCGAAGGCAAAGTATTTGTCACACGTCTGGGATGGAAACTGTAGATCTTCAGTTTCACGTTCTTTAAAGCTATGTCCACTTTGAAAGCGAAAATTATGCTAAAATATCATCCGAAATATAAAATTGCTCTTAAATTAATTTCTTCATTAACTGTCTACATGTGAAGCAAATACGTGGAAAAAATGAACTACGATCAAGTGTCTCCGAGTGTAGAGATATTTTCATGGAACCAGTACTATGAGGAACGCGGTCGGACAAATTCCGTATTTAAGGGCACCGAATGGTCAAAATACTGAAAAAATGGCAAAATATGTTTTTTTTGTTTATTTGCTTTTTAATAACTCTGATTATTTAGCATCATTTTAATGTATTTTTTTATTGTAAGAGCAAAATTGAGTCCATGACGTAACATTACTAGTTAAACTGTAATATTGTTGTTTTTTTTCTGTTTCCATTTTTTTGACATTTTACAAAACTTAAAATTCTCCTCACGATGCAATTTGTATCAAATGAAATATTGTGCTTAGACTCCTTAATACATGATAATTGAATTTGCTACGCAGTTATTAGACTAACACACATGTGTTCTTTTAAATTGAGATGGAAATGCGTGAGAGTGGATTTTTTTCAAAAAATAAAAAATAATTAGTATCCTCTCTTTATCTTTTTTTTCACATATCAAACGTGTTTAGGGAATCATAAAGACTCTGCATCTCAAATTTCATGAGAGAATGTTTAAAAATGCATCGGAAAGGACATTTTTTAGAAAATATTAAAACATAGATTTGAAAAATCATAATTGTGAACTATTTTACTTACAAACACCAAACTTCGCGGAAACACTTCTATAAACACACACTGTGTGTGATACAACGTTCAAAACAATCAGATGAAAACTAAAAAAAAAAAGTTGAAATTCAGCAGTCGGTCCCCTTAAGGCCGCAGTTGTTTTGTCTTTAACCTTCACATGTCTCTTCATCTTGAAACATACTGTAACTATTTTGAAAACTGCAAATATTTCAATGCGTGCAACAGATGTGCAAATTATGGAGATATATAATTCCAGACACTAACTGATGTCTTTCCACCCAAGTTAAATCAAAACTGCTGGTATATTAACATTACTATGATGTTCTACCCCTCTCCTTATAAACATGTTAAATGCCCCAGGTCTTAAATTCGTGAGACCACTTTTTTAAACATTTTTGACTACATAAAGACATGGAGGGCCTCCCTGAATCAGTGATAAATTCAATCCTGGCCATCCTCCGAGACAACACGAATATTTAAGACTTACAAACAATTTACTCACTCATTCATACTAAAATTAGCAAATATGATGATGATGATGACCGGTGATGTTCGGGAATCGTTTGATCATTAAAGTCGTCTAACAATTGTCTTACATGCGAAGAAAAATCTGGAAAAACCATCACCACGATATTTTTCCGGCCGTGTTTCGAACCCGGATCCGCTGCGTACGAGTCAGTGACGATACTCCGAGACAACCGCCATGGACTGATTATACAGTCTATGCATATATAATGTACTCTGTTGTTTTGTCCTTGAGATATAAATTTTATTTTTTATAAAAAGATGGCTGTCTAACAGTATAACACATAATTTCCACCGAATGAGTCAAGATTTTCTCTCAGAAAATATACTGGTCAGTTGATTGGTCGTTTTGGTCCGGAGAAATAAGGTGTAGGTAGTTTTTTCTTACCTTTCACCGTCTCGACATCGTTTGGGGAACAGCGCGACGTCACCAGCAATGCATAATGCAGGTTTCTGTTGGTAATAATTGCAGTCTTTCAATTGTGTAAATGGTCAGTAGGAACCTCTTGAGTGACTCTGTGTTGGTGAAGTTTAGTTTCGTGTATCTATAGCTACTCTTTTTTAATTAAACTTGTTTTGAATAAACCAAATAATTAAATGGGAAGGTGGGTAATTTCCTTCTTGCTGAAAGCGAAATGTGATTTGCTATGCAATATGTTGCTCATGAGATTTCTGCTCATTATTATCTTCATGCAATTATGTTATTCTTTAATAAAGAAACGAATTGTGTTATATTTATGAACATTACGTGGATGAGCTCTTACACAATTCAGTATACGTGGAGAACCTCTTTATATGACATTACCATGGCTGCACCAAGTATTTCTAATTTACGGAACGATTTTCTGTTACATTCTGAAATAAAATTCGTAGAGCCATTGGGAAACATTTGTATATTATTTTGAGTAACCACATGTTAAACACATTTATATAGTTGACTTGTAACATTTGTATGATTGCTACTGGCGACAACGCTTTAACATTTCTGAAATACCAATTCATACTGCGTTTTTGATAAATAATATTTATCCAACTAACTCACTGACACTATCGAACATAGAAGTTCATTGACGCGCGGACATAAGCTCCCCATACATTCCTATATATTCAATATTCCATTCACTAAAAAACGTTTGAAGAATTTCCTTCTTTCTTCATTGGAAAAAAAGTGTGAAATAGTAAATATCTTTGTCCCACATTGTGGCGACATTTTGAAGAAGGATTTGTGTCCCAAAAAAGAATTATTGGTTCAGGTTGGGTTTAGTTTTCGGTAGAGCCGAATTCTCTTCTTAGGGTCGGAAGTTGGTACACTGGATACGAAAACACTTCAAAATTACTAAAAAAAATGTTTCTTGTAGAAATAATTGTAAATTTATTCACTTCTTAATTTCCCAGCAGATTAAGTGAATGTAGGTGGTATTATTCTTCACCGTCAATTAAAATTAAATTCTTTTCTTATCTTGTATCAATTATTTTTCTTGTATTAAATATTACATTTTATCAGAAGATCTCTTCTTGCTTCTATCTTTGTTGAAAGTTGTATGCAGAATGAACAGTGTAATTCTTTTATAATTTTAAGACCATTATTACATCACATGATGGTAATTTTAAATTCTATTGGTTAACAGTTCTTTAGGTATAAAGTTTAAATTGATTTGTTAAATACGAAAGTTAATTGTTTTAACGTCAAATCAGAGTTTAGTTTACTTTCATTCAAGAATATGAAGTTAAGCAGGTGTTCTTAATTACAGTTATAACAGAAGGATTTATAATTTTGACAACAATGACTTAAAACAATTTTTAAAAGCATTCTTTACAAAGACCGTTATGTAGTGCAATTTCTTTAATTGTCACTGAGACATTTTTATTCAACAATAATCAACCATGAATTGTTTAGATGTTTTTATTTATTTAAGTTATATTTAAATATTAAAATAATTTTAAAATACAAAATTATTAACTTTAACTTTTGTATTCACTATAATATTAAAATTCTGCTTTAAGTACTTGTCTCAACTTTGGTTATGCCGCATTTCGTTTATTGTGACTTAGGCCTACTCTTAACTGACACGAGTACCACAAGACTGCAACGAGTTCATAATGCTTATGCACGTTATAAATGCAACCTACGTACAACATAACTCCAGTATTTGAAACGTTGTCTTGGCTCCTATTGGAAGATACATTGTCTCTGCTTCTTATTCAACACTTTGTCCACCTCATCACCCCTCTATATTTCTACTCGCTTCCATTCGCTATCCTCCCACCATAACTTAAACACACGATCGAGAGAAAATTTAACTCTAGCTGTTCCTCTACATCGAACATCTCACTATTCCTCATCCTTCCTTGTTTCAGCCACTCGACTCTGGAATTCCCTCCCCCCGTATATCAAGGACTGCCCGACTCAAAAACAGTTTAAAAGAAACTCACTTGTTATTTCCTTAGACAATATAATTATAACCGTGTCGCAAGTAGGCCTATACTTTTAGTATTCCTTCATATTTTTAACTTTCTTTACTAAGCCATTTACTTAATCTAACTATAGTTATTATTTTTGTTACTATAATTATAATTGTTATTATTACTATTTTTCTTTCTTTCCCTTGTCAACTTTATATTGTATATATATTATGTATCATTTAACATAATTCTTATTGTATGTATACTTTAACCTGGTGAAGTGGAAGAGAACACCTTACGGTCTTAACTCCATCAGGTAAAATACATAAATAAGAAATATCCTAAGCTAATAACTTCCAATCATCCCCTGTATATTTACATACCTCAAATCATGGTTAATATTATTCTCCCACCTCATTCTTGGCCTACCTACTGAACGATTGCCCTCTGGTTTTCCTACAAGCAATTTCCATGCCCCTCTTTCATTCCTTATTCTCATTATATCAGATTTCCCATAACGATCATGTAGATCACTGATATTTAGTTTTCTCTCTTTGGTTCAAAATTTTCCCTAACAACTTTATTCTCAAATACTCGTAATCTTTTCTCCTACCATAATGTAAGAGTCTATGTTTTGTATCTTTATCATATAACTGATATATAATAATAATGATAATAATATATATATCATCGGTTGATTAATGTCTTTGACATCGTCCGATTCCTAACAGCCAATTTTGCCGGTCCATCCAATCTTCTGGTTGTAGATGTTTCTCCCTCATGTATAAATGTATTCTCTGACTCCAGGTGGTTTTAGGTCTTCCTCTGCCTCGTCTTCCCTCAGGTTTCCATTCCAAAACACATTTTGGTAGCCGATCCTCTTCCATTCGCTTGACATGTCCGTACCATCTTAATTACTGAGTTTTAATATAATCTAGAATAGTGTCTTCAATCTTCATTTTCTCCCTTATAACAGAGTTCCTAATTTTTTCCTCTTCTTGAAATTTTTTGCTGCCCTTCGTATAAAATGCATTTCCGTTGCCAAAAGATACTTATTTGTTTTTGTTGTTAATGGCCGAAGTTCTGCTCCATAAGTAATGATGCTTTTAACAATTGTATGATAATAAGTTGGTGATGATAATAATAAATCCAACTATCAGTATGTTTATTTTATTTTATTTTAGACCCAGACATGGGTTTTGGTTCATTAACGCAGCTCACCCAGGGTCTGGTGTCAGATGTTAAAGTTATTTACGTATTAAAATTAAACATTTTTGTGGGAAAACGTGGAATGGCTTCATACCTATGTACCTTAATTTGTGACTTGACTACATGCAACTATCAAAATGCAATCAATAAACTGCAATTTGTAAATTTAGCCTTTAAATGAATACTATTTATTTGCCTGCAGTTTTACAGACATCCTGTGGATGTAGAAAGATTTTATAGAAATTAAAGTCGCTGAATACAGTCTTCTAAAACCTGCAGTTCTGTAGACTTCTGTAATTTATGGCGCCAAATTAATGTTCATACTAATTTGAGGGGACCCGGAAGACCAGACATGATGAAAAAATGCATTTTAATTTTTTTATCAATTAAAATACTAGAAAGATTCCTTTTTAATATGGTATGATTATCTTGCGTGTATCTTGTTTCTAAGTGTGTTTATTATTTTTTTAAATATTCCCCGTCCCTTTAAAATGTGGGCGTGAGCCGTCAACTCTCTCCCATAGTTAGCAATCATTTTTTCAATATATAAAGAACATTTTCTTCGAAACTATTAAAGTTAGAGACCTGAAATTTTCAGGGCGTCAATATAGTGCTCATATACAATTGTTACCACATTGATGTTGTGATAGCTCAGTAATTAAAGAATTTAGGTTGCAAAATACATTGCAAAAAACTGAAAGAAAATATTTGCAAAGAAAAATAAATTGATATAAATGCATATCTATATAAATCCTTATGATAGAAGACTCTAAATATATGAACCTTTCCACTGTAAACATTTCAACTTGATAGGATTAATAGTTCAGGAGAAAGTGTTCCTTACATTTAACATTATAAGTGTAGTACGTTCCGGGCCCCCTTAATTACTTATTTGGGTAATTTATGTAAATATGCCATTTTTACTTTTCATAAGGGGAGCAAATTGAAAAGCTCACTCCAACTGGAAATTTTTTGTTCTAAAAACCGGTTGTCATTTTTTATAGTTTAGTTATGTACTTGTTTAAGAGGATAATAATTACATCTTGCCATACGTATCAGAGTATGTGAGGATGCGGCACGCATATGTTCCTCCCCTGGTGCAGGGCATCATTCACCACAGTTTTGCTTGACAATATCCAAGATTCCAAATTAACACCCATCGTTGTGTTCGGGCAGAAGCACTCAACATGAAAATGCGTTTTATGTTTAAAGAAAGTTTGAAATGGACAGGATTTGTTATTAAAATACTCTAACATGACGTCACTATACACCACTTGTGAGTGGCAACTTTACATTTCTAACAATATCGATAAGCAAGCGTCTGCAATTACGATAATTTTCTATTAATTTTGTCGTAGCAAGCCCATGTGTCTCTGAGTCAGACTTCAGCCTTGAAATTCAACCATACTACTTTTTGTTACACTTGTTTTCATATAGGCCTAGATGTCATTGAGTGTCCCGGGGTCAGTTATCCGTATCTTGGTGATATCTACGAAACCAAGGTATTACTAAGATGGGATCGATAAGTTTTGCTCAGTGGCCTCTTTTATCCAGGCTTGTGGTTCTTTTATGAGTGTCAAATCCCTCAGGTACGGGACCCACGGTTTGAATCCCTCCGTCGACCACGGCCGCGTTTGAATTCGCGGCCCTCGGGACTAGAGGCGAGGAACATAGGGGCGTATCCACCAGACCCAGAGGCAGAGTGCTGTTTCCAGAAAACTTAACATTTCGTAATTTCATTGTTGTCACTATAAACTTGAGTTTATGTATATTTTGCAACAAAAGAAATTACGATAATTTTATTAGTTTATTATTTATAACAATTTGTTGTTGGTCCCGGAAACCAAGTTGTTCATCGGAGTCGGGAAGATGTTTGGATCAATGCAAGGATGAAAATATATTATTTATTTCATATTATGTCGCATTATAGCACTTTACGATTTTAACAGTGGCAGAAAATGGGACATTACAATACCGTGTCTATATACACTCGTCTATCCCCGAGTATGATAAGGGTGCTCCATTGTGGGAGTTATTTAATAAAACTAATTGCTGACGCTTATTTTCCTACAGATGTCAGTTGACGACATGGTTAGCTCATTATATCAGAGATAACCTTGTAGGCAAGTGAGGTATAACTATGATGGGAAAGGCCAAATAATTTTTCTCCGGAGACTCTAATTTAGGCTTGAGGTTCTTTTACAGTCTGCAGATGTGAATAATGAAACGTTCGAATCAGACATCGTGGTTACAGGAATTAATTTAATTAATTTATTATGGAAGGATATTTAGACATAAAAGTACTCCTTGGCCCGACGGAGCCCTTGGTCTACTAGCCGGATACCGATCTCACATCCACATGTGTTATTTACGATCATTCAACCAGAATAGGTTTAATATGCTTAGTTTTTAAAATAAAATATGACTTTGAAGTAATTGGCATTATTAATTTTTTTGTAACTAAATGACCCCTATCACAATATTGAAGTATAATTCTCTACTGACAAATGTTGTAAACTCCACGTCGCTGCTGTGGTGATTTAAATGTTTTCAGGAAGAACGTTTTTATACAGCTTTTTATTTAAATTATTTTCAAATTTAAAATATAGTGTATTTAAACTTTATCGAGTTTCTCTCTACGTTCAGTATATTGATAAAAAACATTAAGACACAAATAAATAATTATAAAAGAGACCGAATTAGTCGTTCCCGGTAAAAGGGCGCATTCCTATTTTCACGTTAACTTCGTGACTTAATATATTTTATTGTTTTTTTCGGTAATTTTTTATAGAGAGGATCCCAGATTTCAAGTAATAATTTCAAGAAATATAATTTGTGTGTGATGTATGACAGAGAGAGAGAGAGAGAGAGAGGGGGGGAGAGCTAGAGCGTAAGGCAGACAGAATTATAATTGTAATGATTTATGTTCTGTGAATTTGCAAGGACAACAGTTACAATTGTCTGTGTGGTAATAACAATATGACATGATCTTGTTTGCAACGTGCCATTCTCAAGTGTAGGTACCTTTAGAATCGAGTATTGATCTGCGTATGTAGGGGATGAAAAAATGGGGAGAGGGTTGCAGCCCCTAAGAAAACAATCTCTTTTAAGGTAGCATCATGCAGGGGAGTAGATGAGGGAAGATATTGGAAAAACCACCGTAGCCGGCGGCACATAACGTAAGGAAACACCAAGATGCCGGATACAGTACTAGCTGCATTCACCAGGACCAAGTGCATGTATGCAGTGATATGCCGGATACAGTACTAGCTGCATTCACCAGGACCAAGTGCATGTATGCAGTGATATGCCGGATACAGTGCTAGATGCATTCACCAGGACCAAGTGCATGTATGCAGTGAGATGCCGGATACAGTACTAGCTGCATTCACCAGGACCAAGTGCATGTATGCAGTGAGATGCCAGATACAGTACTAGCTGCATTCACCAGGACCAAGTGCATGTATGCAGTGAGATGCCGGATACAGTACTAGCTGCATTCACCAGGACCAAGTGCATGTATGCAGTGATATGCCGGATACAGTACTAGCTGCATTCACCAGGACCAAGTGCATGTATGCAGTGAGATGCCAGATACAGTACTAGCTGCATTCACCAGGACCAAGTGCATGTATGCAGTGATATGCCGGATACAGTACTAGCTGCATTCACCAGGACCAAGTGCATGTATGCAGTGAGATGCCAGATACAGTACTAGCTGCATTCACCAGGACCAGTGCATGTATGCAGTGAGATGCCGGATACAGTACTAGCTGCATTCACCAGGACCAAGTGCATGTATGCAGTGATATGCCGGATACAGTACTAGCTGCATTCACCAGGACCAAGTGCAGTATGCAGTGAGATGCCAGATACAGTACTAGCTGCATTCACCAGGACCAAGTGCATGTATGCAGTGAGATGCCGGATACAGTACTAGCTGCATTCACCAGGACCAAGTGCATGTATGCAGTGATATGCCGGATACAGTACTAGCTGCATTCACCAGGACCAAGTGCATGTATGCAGTGAGATGCCAGATACAGTACTAGCTGCATTCACCAGGACCAAGTGCATGTATGCAGTGAGATGCCGGATACAGTACTAGCTGCATTCACCAGGACCAAGTGCATGTATGCAGTGATATGCCGGATACAGTACTAGCTGCATTCACCAGGACCAAGTGCATGTATGCAGTGAGATGCCGGATACAGTACTAGCTGCATTCACCAGGACCAAGTGCATGTATGCAGTGAGATGCCGGATACAGTGCTAGATGCATTCACCAGGACCAAGTGCATGTATGCAGTGATATGCCGGATACAGTATAGCTGCATTCACCAGGACCAAGTGCATGTATGCAGTGATATGCCGGATACAGTGCTAGATGCATTCACCAGGACCAAGTGCATGTATGCAGTGATATGCCGGATACAGTACTAGCTGCATTCACCAGGACCAAGTGCATGTATGCAGTGAGATGCCAGATACAGTACTAGCTGCATTCACCAGGACCAAGTGCATGTATGCAGTGAGATGCCGGATACAGTACTAGCTGCATTCACCAGGACAAGTGCATGTATGCAGTGATATGCCGGATACAGTACTAGCTGCATTCACCAGGACCAAGTGCATGTATGCAGTGATATGCCGGATACAGTACTAGCTGCATTCACCAGGACCAAGTGCATGTATGCAGTGATATGCCGGATACAGTACTAGCTGCATTCACCAGGACCAAGTGCATGTATGCAGTGAGATGCCAGATACAGTACTAGCTGCATTCACCAGGACCAAAGTGCATGATGCAGTGAGATGCCGGATACAGTACTAGCTGCATTCACCAGGACCAAGTGCATGTATGCAGTGATATGCCGGATACAGTACTAGCTGCATTCACCAGGACCAAGTGCATGTATGCAGTGAGATGCCAGATACAGTACTAGCTGCATTCACCAGGACCAAGTGCATGTATGCAGTGAGATGCCGGATAACAGTACTAGCTGCATTCACCAGGACCAAGTGCATGTATGCAGTGATATGCCGGATACAGTACTAGCTGCATTCACCAGGACCAAGTGCATGTATGCAGTGAGATGCCAGATACAGTACTAGCTGCATTCACCAGGACCAAGTGCATGTATGCAGTGAGATGCCGGATACAGTACTAGCTGCATTCACCAGGACCAAGTGCATGTATGCAGTGATATGCCGGATACAGTACTAGCTGCATTCACCAGGACCAAGTGCATGTATGCAGTGAGATGCCGGATACAGTACTAGCTGCATTCACCAGGACCAAGTGCATGTATGCAGTGAGATGCCGGATACAGTGCTAGATGCATTCACCAGGACCAAGTGCATGTATGCAGTGATATGCCGGATACAGTACTAGCTGCATTCACCAGGACCAAGTGCATGTATGCAGTGATATGCCGGATACAGTGCTAGATGCATTCACCAGGACCAAGTGCATGTATGCAGTGATATGCCGGATACAGTACTAGCTGCATTCACCAGGACCAAGTGCATGTATGCAGTGAGATTGCCGGATACAGTACTAGCTGCATTCACCAGGACCAAGTGCATGTATGCAGTGAGATGCCGGATACAGTGCTAGATGCATTCACCAGGACCAAGTGCATGTATGCAGTGATATGCAGGATACAGTACTAGCTGCATTCACCAGGACCCAGTGCATGTATGCAGTGAGATGCCGGATACAGTGCTAGATGCATTCACCAGGACCAAGTGCATGTATGCAGTGATATGCAGGATACAGTACTAGCTGCATTCACCAGGACCAAGTGCATGTATGCAGTGAGATGCCGGATACAGTGCTAGATGCATTCACCAGGACCAAGTGCATGTATGCAGTGAGATGCCGGATACAGTGCTAGATGCATTCACCAGGACCAAGTGCATGTATGCAGTGAGATGCCGGATACAGTACTAGCTGCATTCACCAGGAACCAAGTGCATGTATGCAGTGATATGCCGGATACAGTGCTAGATGCATTCACCAGGACCAAGTGCATGTATGCAGTGAGATGCCGGATACAGTGCTAGATGCATTCACCAGGACCAAGTGCATGTATGCAGTGATATTGCCGGATACAGTACTAGCTGCATTCACCAGGACCAAGTGCATGTATGCAGTGAGATGCCGGATACAGTGCTAGATGCATTCACCAGGACCAGTGCATGTATGCAGTGAGATGCAGATACAGTACTAGATGCATTCACCAGGACCAAGTGCATTGTATGCAGTGATTACATGC
This sequence comes from Diploptera punctata, assembly GCA_030220185.1. Taxonomy (NCBI): domain Eukaryota; kingdom Metazoa; phylum Arthropoda; class Insecta; order Blattodea; family Blaberidae; genus Diploptera; species Diploptera punctata. Next base: position 136,426 of record JASPKZ010008442.1, read on the forward strand.
ACGGTACAGTACTAGCTGCATTCACCAGGACCAAGTGCATGTATGCAGTGAGATGCCAGATACAGTACTAGCTGCATTCACCAGGACCAAGTGCATGTATGCAGGTGATATGCCGGATACCACACAGTGCTGCAGTTCATCACCAGGACCAAGTGCATGTATGCAGTGAGATGCCGGATACAGTGCTAGATGCATTCACCAGGACCAAGTGCATGTATGCAGTGAGATGCCGGATACAGTACTAGCTGCATTCACCAGGACCAAGTGCATGTATGCAGTGAGATGCCGGATACAGTGCTAGATGCATTCACCAGGACCAAGTGCATGTATGCAGTGAGATGCCGGATACAGTACTAGCTGCATTCACCAGGACAAGTGCATGTATGCAGTGAGATGCCGGATACAGTGCTAGATGCATTTCACCAGGACCAGTGGCATGTATGCAGTGATATGCGGATACGAGTACTAGCTGCATTCACCAGGACCAAGTGCATGTATGCAGTGAGATGCCGGATACGAGTACTAGCTGCATTCACAGGACCAAGTGCATGTATGCAGTGAGATGCCGGATACAGTACTAGCTGCATTCACCAGGACCAGTGCATGTATGCAGTGAGATGCCGGATACAGTGCTAGATGCATTCACCAGGACCAAGTGCATGTTATGCAGTGATATGCCGGATACAGTACTAGCTGCATTCACCAGGACCAAGTGCATGTATGCAGTGAGATGCCGGATAACAGTACTAGCTGCATTCACCAGGACCAAGTGCATGTATGCAGTGAGATGCAGGATACAGTACTAGCTGCATTCACCAGGACCAAGTGCATGTATGCAGTGAGATGCCGGATACAGTGCTAGCTGCATTCACCAGGGACCAAGTGCATGTATGCAGTGATATGCCGGATACAGTACTAGCTGCATTCACCAGACCAAGTGCATGTATGCAGATGAGATGCCGGATACAGTACTAGCTGCATCACCAGGACCAAGTGCATGTATGCAGTGATATGCCGGATACAGTACTAGCTGCATTCACCAGGACCAAGTGCATGTATGCAGTGAGATGCCGGATACAGTGCTAGATGCATTCACCAGGACCAAGTGCATGTATGCAGTGATTATGCCGGATACAGTACTAGCTGCATTCACCAGGACCAAGTGCATGTATGCAGTGAGATGCCGGTACAGTCTGCTAGATGCATTCACCAGGACCAAGTGCATGTATGCAGTGAGATGCGGATACAGTACTAGCTGCATTCACCAGGGACCAAGTGCATGTATGCAGTGAGATGCCGGATACAGTGCTAGATGCATTCACCAGGACCAAAGTGCATGTATGGCAGTGAGATGCCGGATACAGTGCTAGATGCATTCACCAGGACCAAGTGCATGTATGCAGTGAGATGCCGGATACAGTGCTAGCTGCATTCACCAGGAACCAAGTGCATGTATGCAGTGAGATGCCGGATACAGTGCTAGATGCATTCACCAGGACCAAGTGCATGTATGCAGTGTGTATGCCGGATACAGTGCTAGCTGCATTCACCAGGACCAAGTGCATGTTGCGAGTGATATGCGGGATACAGTACTAGCTGCATTCACAAGGACCAAGTGCATGTATTGCAGTGAGATGGCAGGATCACAATCGTCCGTTCTAACTTAACTCACGCCCCAAATTGGAGGTCAAGACCAATCACATTTCAATGATTTTTAGTTACAACCAATCACAGTCGTGTTTCCCCTAGAATTTACCACTAAAGTTTATCATAACAAAGGAAAGCACATCCTTTTTAACATTCTGAATAGGTTATAGCATTATTTTGCAGTGACCGAACTCCCTAAGAAATACGGCTACCAGATTGATATATAGTGCATGAATGTCAACACATAGCGCATGCAGGAGTTAATATAAAACATTTGTAGCAATTGATTACACACCAACAAAAAAGAAACCACAGTTTGCACTTCTTAAATGTTGTTTTTCCAGGGGTAACAATGCTAGAAAAAATATTGTTCTATTTCACTATACGACAAGCAGACATGAATTAATATACAGTTGATGTGTTTCATTTTTCCTCCACTAGTGTGAATCTTTACAATATGCGTTCCTTTGGCAAATAATAATATGATCTGGTTGCAGTGATGAACAAAAGAAGCAAATGAAGTGTACCAATCGTTTCTCATTTGTTTTCAAACATCGCCGTTTACTTAAATATTATAAATATTTTAAAATAAACTATTTTTAAATGATATTTGTGAGTAAACAGCTTATTTTTATTCGTTAAATAGTCCTGACAAATCCCACTCTTGATTTCCAAATTTATCGATTAATTTGGAAATCACTCGTGGCATTACTTATGTAACTGTTGACGTTACGTGCTTAATGCTTAATCATTGCTGATACAGATGCCCGGTTGAACCTGAAAATACTTTGTTGTGTTTCAACATGGCTAGGAAGCAATATTTGAAAATGTTTTTCAACACACAACTGAACATAAATATTAGAGTTGGTTGGAGGAACATGCAGTTGTTTTCCAACATAAATCACTGCATTCTCATAACCACACTAACTACCTAGCCACTATCGAACCTAAGCTCTCCAACAATCATTATACATAGCTAATATTTTGTTCAAATCATCCCCTCATAATTTACTCCCTCAAAATTATGGTTAACGTTATTTCCCTTACCTCACTCTTAGCCTACCTTCTGGGAGCTTTCCCTCTGGTTTCTTTAAAAGGAGTTTCCTGCTTCTCTTTCATTACTCATTTTCGCCACATGCCCTATCCAACGCAGTCTATGAGACTGGGTGTTCTATTACATTTGGTTTCCGTATAGATATGGTAGCTCACTGTTATGTAGTCTTCTCCATTCACTTCAGGAATTCATCAGAAACCAAAATAATTATCCTTATGTGATTGTGATTCCTTATTGTTTCTAATAATGGAATGATGAAATACGTAAATGAGTATAAGTGGTATTTTTATTGTTTTGGTGATTGCAACGAGTGATGACATAAATCGAGTATTGATCTTTATATTGAAGAACGTTTGTTGCCTTGTTTTGAAACAAGCTACCAAAAATATTAGTTTAGAAAAAAACGACCCAATCAAAACACTTAAAGCGACTCTAAAGTAAATGGAACTTTTTAAGTACTCTGTTAATCGCGGTTCATTTTCCAAAGTTATGAATACATTATGTACTGCCATCTTTCGATGACAAAGAGAATTGTATTCGCAGCTTAGTTGCAAACCTCCGTCCTCCAAAATATTTTCTTTCACCGGCACATGATCCGCTATCATCAACAACTGAAAATGCTTCACAATTGAAATTTATTTTTAAAAATCTGATATTCTTTATTATCTTGTATCTATCGCCTGTTAATTATAAAATACTATAGATAAAAATGGCCGAAACACCTAATATTCTCCATCAGTAGATTGCACGGTTACGATCACTGTCATTATTCATCGTCCGAATCTTCGTTCCATAATAATTCACTACAATCACTGTCCATAAATTCATCCACTACTTCATTAGTTTCTCAAAAGCAATTACGTTCTCTCCTATTTACGCACATATTGCAAGAAAAAATTAATTTTAAAACTATGACTTTTAACAAATAAGCACTGAATTTATATTCACTTATATTTTACCGTAATAAATGCCTACAACTATAGTCTACTATTCTAGTAAATAATAACTAAAATAAAACTATACAATACACTAGGCCTATACATATTTACTTTACATAAACAAACAACACATTTTACTGATGGTGAACCGAAAATGTAAACCACTAAAGAAACCTAACGTCTTACAGTGGGGGTTATAACACAACAACGAGTCTACCTCGTTGTGGGGCTGTTTGGACTTTCTACCTGCTCACGAGGGAGACTCGTTAAAAGTCTCCAATGGGTTAAAAAAATGTTAAACTGAAAATATGTACAACAATTATTCTCCCAGTTATGTTGTATGGATGCGATACATGAACTATTACTTAAAGGGAAGAAAGATGATTACGAGTATTTGAGAATATAAAGTTCTTAGGAAAATTTTTGGGACCAAAAAGAGATTAACAGACAGAAGAATGGAGAAATTACACAATAGTGAGGTACAGGCTATGTATAGGAAGCCAGATATAATACGAAAATTTCAGCCTCGTAGGCTGCGATGGGCAGGGCATGTGGCACGTATGGATGATGAAAGAGGTGCATGGGAACTTCTGGTAAGCAAACCAGAGGGAAAACGATCTGTTGGTATACCAAGAATGAGGTGGGAGAATTATATTATCCATGATTTGAGGGAAGTAGATTATACAGGGGATGATTAGAAAACATTAGCTCAGGATAGGGATGTATGGAGAACTTATGTCCGCGAGGCCATGAACCTACGAGTTCGACAGAGCCAGTGAGTTAGTTAGTTAGTCAATTATAAAACCCTAGCTAACACCCGGCCTCGCTGCTGCGCCGAAAAAAAAGAAAATTAATGTGTTCTAATGTTTACTTGAGTAAGTGAAAGGAAAAATAATTATAAATTTATATCGTAATTAGTTTTAGGTAGCCATGTTGATTAACCGGCGATGCCCGGGAATCTACTTATCCCGATCTTCTAGCCATAAACGAGCTGAAAGACGAAAAATTAATGTGTTTTTATGTTTCTTTGAACAAGTAAAAGGAAAAATTTATATCGTAGTTATTTTTAGATAGCCTACCCGAGCTAATTACCCGGCGTTGCCCGGGAATCTACTTATCCCGATCTTCTTGGCATAAATGAGCTGAAAGACGAAAATTATGTGTTTTTTGTATAGTTGAATAAGTAGTAGCAAAAATGTATATCGTAATTTTTTTAGATACTCCGTGCTGTTGACCCTGCATTGCCCGGGAATCTACTCGTCCCGATCTTCTTGACATTAAATGAGTTGAAATACGAAAATTAATGTGTTTTACATTTAGTTAAATAAGTGGCAGGAAAAATTTATATCGTAATTATTTTTGGACATCCCGTGCTGTTTATCCGGCGTTGTCCGGAGATCTACTCATCCCGATATTCTAGGCATAAATGAGCTGAAAGACAAAAATTAATATACTTCTAATGATTACTTGAATAAATATAATGAAAAAAATATAAATATATATATATATCGTAATTATTTTAAGATTCCCCGTGCTGATTATCCGGTGTTGCCCGGGAATCTACGTATCTCTATCTTCTTGGCATAAAGAGCTAAAAGACAAAATTCGTTACTGTGAGTTATCCGTAAAAGAATACCCGCCATGTGCTGCTATGCTTGAACGGGAATCTACGTACTTGTCTCGATTTTCTTGGCATCAATGAAAGACAAAAATGGTTTTTGTGAATTATCCGTAAAAGATAAACATATGCTGTCGCGGTCTTTTTTTGTGAGAGCTTTTTGGGATATTCAATTCCATGTACTTTAATTTTGTGTATTTGTTATGGTGTGTAGGCAGCGGAAGCCATTTAAGCGCCCAAAGAGTTACTTTTTTCACGTTTTCCACTACAAAGGGTGATTTTTAAGGGTGTAGAAGTTGAGTATCATAACTCTCTTTTAGCCTATGTTCATCCCGGGAATTTCCTGAACATTTTGCAAAAAGCCCCATCACAATCGGATCAACGGTATGGCCGCGCATAAAGTACGAACAAACAAACAAACATTTATTTTTATATATTAGATACATGTTTTTATAATAAGTGTTCAAACAGTCGACCATGTGCCTTATTGCATGTTTGATATCGTCGCAGCAACGATCGGCCAACACGACCGAGCATTGCAGGATTATTTTTAAACGTCGTCCAAAACACCTATTGTTTGATCACTTATTGTAAAAAACATGTATTTTTTAATAAAATGATATGTGTACAATTGTTTGTTTTCAATTCCGACCCTTACGGTTGAACACCTTCATCTGCCCATAACTCATAAAACGACGTGTTTGCGACTATATGTTCCTTCACAGAAAAATGATTCACTCTGCAAGGCCTATCACCCCTATAATTTTGTCGGTGCGGTAATGTTTGTGACACACCGTATAGAGAATTAGTCTGTAAGTGTGTTTGTCATTGTTGAACTACTACTAAAACGGAACTGTGTGACCAGTTTTGATTAAATTTTTCGTTGTGGTGTGATTGGGTGCCTCGATGGTTTGATTGGACCCTCTGAAAACCATTCGGTTCAGGAGAATCAACCTGGAGCGAACATTTAAAAATCGCTCTTAGCGGTTATAATTTTCGATGTTTCACAACGAAACGACTTGCACCGATTTTGATTTTTTTAATCGGTTCTTGGATGGTGATCAACAATTGGACCCGGTAGGTGGTGCTGCGATCGGGTTATAGGAATGTTTTTATGTTAATTGTGTAATTATCTGCATTACCGACATATTCCGCAAGGCAACTATGTGACATAAAGGAGAGAACACCAGGAATGTCGAAAGACAACCTGGGCCATTTGTAAAAAAAAAAGCCACAACTGATGTCAGTAAGGAATTTTTCTTGTAAACTTATTAATTGGTGAATTTATGGTAAAAAAAGTAACATTTTTTTATCGTCCGGCCATGACACCAGAATTGAACGTTCGGGCAGGATAACGTCCGCTAGTATATATATATATATATATATATATATATATATATATCAATATCTATTCAGCCTACACATATTTGTGACATATATTTCTAAACCTCTCAACCGATATTCGTGAAAATTTGTACATACATGTTTCCAAATGTGCCAAGTGTTTAGATGCTATATATCATGCTTTAAAACTATTAGGTGTAGGAGTTCACCTGAAATTAAAATTAAAAAGTCGCTCTAGCAGTCACAATTTTCAGTGTTTCACAATGAAACTCAGTGTATGCTATTAAAATAAACCGAGGTAGGTATTATCCAAATCTCAGTGAAATCTGACCATCAGAAGTGGGGGTTTGCCTGAAATCGGAAAATAAAAATTGACTCTTGCTAACCGCCATGTTTGGTTCGTCGCAATGTACACTTGTGTATACACATTTGAGGTATGGCGTCTGTTTAGCTGCTTTATGTTGCAAAAACATTAGGTGTAGAAGTTTACTAGAAAATAAAATTTAAAAATCATATTTGAAATATTAAGGCGTAGCAAGCACGCCGGCCATTAGCTAATGGAATAGGCTATATAACAGTAATGCAGTAAAGCTGAAATGTATAATTATTTGTTCTTGTTACCACATAAAGGAGACTGAGGTACAATTGTATGTAATTTTCAGGTTAAAACGTCAAGTAGAGCGGCCTTAAGGTACAAGATGACATTGTGCGAGTCGGGTTTGTGCAGCAAACTGCTTTATGATGTCCAGCTTTAATCCTTCTCTTCCTCATTATAATTAAGAGTAAAAACAATCTACAAAAATCTCAAGTTTCTTCCATCTATTCTGGCAGATGAGTCAAATTACTGTATATCTGGGAACAAACGAGTGAACAAAAATCTCCAATCGTCTGCAGCCACTTGACTCTAGAATTCCCTCCCCTCTTGTATCGAGGACAACTCAAAAACAGTTAAAAAAAGCTTACTAAATATTTCTTTACTTACTTACTTACTCGCTGGCACTATCGAACCCGTAGGTTCATGGCCGCGCAGACATAAGCTCTCCATACATCCCTATCCTGAGCCAATGCTTTCCAATCATTCCTGTATAATCTACTTCCCTCAAATCATAGTTAATGTTGTTCTCCCACCTCATTCTTGGTCTACCAACTGGGCGTTTTCCCTCTGGTTTCCCTACAAGAAGCTTTCATGCTATCATTCCCCATACGCGCAACATGTCCTGCCATCGCATTCTACGAGACTTAACTATTCTTATTAAGTCTGGCTTCCTATAAAGACCATGTAGTTCATTGTTATGTAGTCTTCTCCATTCACCTGTCTGTTCATCTCTCTTTGGTCCAAAAAATTTCCTAAGAACTTCATTCTCAAAAACTCGTAATCTCATTTCCTCCCTTAAAGTAAGAGTCCTTTCGCACCCACATAATATAACTGTAGAATAATTATTTCCTTAGACAATATAATATATAACCATGTTCTAGGTATAGGCTATTTTTTTGTAAATGCCCAGATTGTCATTTCGACATTTCTGGTGAACTCTCCTGGCATTGGCTTTATTGTAACCCACTGCTGAAGTTGGGCGCCTGGAAGGCGGAATTATCTTACCCCGATGATAATATGTGTGATAAATGATAACGACGCTTCAGGAGAGTTCTTAATCTAAACTTAACCTAGATTCCAGACCATGGGCAACCACAGGAATGATTCCCTTTAAGGAAAAAATTCCTATGGTTTGACCTGGAATCGAACCCGTAACCTCATGAACAGTAGTCAGAAACGCTGGCCACTAGCCCATGTGGCTGTTCTAGGCTATTTTATTAATTATTTTACGTTATGGACTTTCTTTACGGAGCCAATTATTTAATCAAATTACAAGTAATTGGTCATATTATTATCATTATTATTATAGTCAACCGCTGTAGTCTCGAGGTAGTGTGCTGTCTTGTCACGCAGCAGGCCCGGGTTCGATCCCCGGTCGGGACAGGCTCCTGGGTGAGTTTTATTTCGGGGTTTTTCCTCACCTTCTTCTTCTTCCTTCCAAGTATTAGGCCAAGGCCTGTTACGATCCTATAGAAAATTTTCCCTCCAGCGTTTCATAGGACGGCCCAGTGATCTTCGTCCTCTTGGTATATAATTATGAACAGCTTTGGGGATCCGATTTGAACTCATTCTTTCAAGATGGTGTTTCCAATTTAGTTGGTACTGTTTAATATATTCCAAAATTGGCGTAGTCTTCAATTCTTTTAAGGTATCGGTGTTCCTTTTCCGACCCCATCTGGTGTAACCCGCTGTTCTGGGCATGCATCTCATTTCACAAGCCGTTATTCTGCTTTCATGTTGTTTTCTTAGTGTCCATGCTTCACTACCATAGGTCAACACTGGTCTAGCCAAAGTGTTATATAAACGTAATCTGGTGTTTTTTTGTACAAGGGATGGTTTCATAACTTGATTAATAATTCCTAAACTTTTATTATAACTAGTAACTTTTTCAGGGATATCCTTTTCATCCCAGATAGAGAGATAATATCCAAGATATTTAAATTGATTATATCTCTCTAAAATTTTATTCTGGAGACAGATTTTACTTTGTATGGGGTCCTTTCCATGAAATGCCATAATTTTAGTTTTGTTAATTGATATTTCCATATTAAATTTGGCACCTATTTTTTGTAAATTATAAATTGATCGTTGCAAATCATTTTCGGAAAGTGCCAGAAGAGCTAAATCGTCTGCAAAAAGAATAGCATCGAGTTTGAGGTTCCTATTGATGGGTATATATCCTCGTTGTGTTTTCCTCCATTCATTTATTAATTTATTCATGTATATAATGAAAAGCACCGGTGAAAGTCCACATCCCTGTCTTACTCCAGTGTTGATCTTTTCCCAAGAAGATAATTTGCCATCTTGTTTAACAGAGATTTCATTATCTTTATAGATGTTGAAGACCTATAAGACAAATGTCAGAAAGCTTTGGCCAAAGGTCCCCGAAAATCATCCGGCCATCTTCATCACTCTTATCATTTTCATCTTCATCCTTCATCGGTGTGGAAAGCAACGGGAAGCTACCACACCTATAATTTCCTAGTAAAGCTGCAAAGCATAGCATAGCATGGAAATGCTATGATTGCTGTGAAATACCTGTCCTCGGGCAGAATTACTATGGATTATTATTATTATTATTATTATTATTATTATTATTATTATTATTATTATTTTATTGTTTTATATTTCCTTGCCATCTGCATAGTGTGTAGCCTATGCCCATTATGTATTATTATTCAATTTGTAGATAATTCATAATTGTTATTATATGTATAATTTAATCCTGGTGAGGTGGAAGAACAGACCTTACGGCCTTAACTTCATCAGGTAAAATTAATAAACCATTAAATCATTAAATAAAAGCCATTAGACAGGATTAGTGCCGGGTCAACAAATCCAAAATCACACATAGACCGTTGTTATTAGAATTAGAAGAAATATATCGATGGGGGAATAAATGTCAGTCGAGGTGGATTAGTGGTTATGTTCTTTGCCTCTAGTTCTGAGAGACTCGGGTTCAAACCCAACCGGGGTCAATGGATTTTTACGATGGAAAAATCCAATGGACAAGTTCTCCGGGAGGGACTTCAAGCTGTGGGTCCCGAGTCTTAAGGTTTTCAGACACATTAAAAGAACCGCAACCCTGAATAAAGAGGCATATGTGCAAAATTTACCAATCATTTCCTATCCAAATAATACATTAGATACCCACTAGGTGTCTCACTGAGGCGATATGCCGAACCCATATCAGTCGCTTACATCTGGGGTAAATAAGGGTAACTAAATTAGCTTGTCCCGCGCCGTAGTCGAGTGGCTTGGGCAAGAAGCATTGGTGCAGAGCTACGAGACTTGCGTTGGTTCGAGTCCCTATGGAGGAAGAACATTTCTCATGGAATTTCGGCCAGTATTGGACCGGTGTCCACCGAGCATCATGAGGCATTTGGGTAGCTACAATAAGTAGCGACTCCAGGTTGAGAAGATCAGCTATAACGTTGGGGGACCCGACATACTGGCCACATGTCACCCTACAATGGCTAGATGATTGTCTACCTCTGTGATTAACACATGTGGATGTGAGGCCAGCAGCCGGTTGGTAGGCCAAGGGCATTGTAGGCCTGTCGCTTTTGGAGAAATTAGCTTGTTTATTATTAATTTAAATAATATATTATTATATAGATATATTTTACGACTATATTATGATTAAAGTAATGTTTTATATACTCCTGGAATCTGTAATAATGTATCGATTTTCATTCTTAATTCTTCTTCTTCGATTTCAACGTTAGGCTGTAAGCCTGTGCCGACTCAAAGCATATTCCTCCATCTGGTCATGGGGTGTCCAACGGAACATTTACCTCTTGGAATATATTGTAATGACTGTTCTAATAGATGAGATGTCTCCATTCTATTTATATGTTGAAACCATTTTAATTTGTTGTCTGTCAATTTATTTGCATATCATATTAGTAATTGTTCTCTAATGTCGGTGTTGCGGATATGATCATGTAAAGTGTGTCCTGCTGTCTTCTTAAGAAATTCATTTCTGCCGTTTGTATCTTCTTTTTTCCAAGTTTATTTAATGTCCAGTTTTCACTTCCGTATGTTAGGAACGGGACAACCAATACCTTATAAAATATCATAATTGTCCCTTTCCTGGTTTTATTAAGCGAGGTTCTTTGAATTGTGCCACACACATGCTGGAATTTTGATAATCTATTATCTAGATCTTTCTCTTTTTTATACGATAATTTATTTATAGTGTTCTGTTCTCGGGTAGGTCATTCACAGCAATCATAGCATTTCCATGCTATGATTTGCAGCTTTACTAGGGAATTATATGTGTGGTAGCTTCCCGTTGCCTTCCACCGGGGATGTTGATGATGATGATGATGATGATGATGATGGCCAGATGATGTTCAGGGACTGTTTTGGCCTCAACGATTCTTGACATTTGACTTACAGGTGAGGAAAAACCCCGAAAAAACCTCACCCAGAAAGCTTGTCCCGACCGGGAAGCGAATCCGGGCCCGCTGCGTAACAAGACAGCACACTACCTTGAGACCAGAGCGGTGAACATTATATGAAAATAAACATCCTAAGTAATTGAAACATCTTATTTAATTTATAATGTTTATTCTACTGAAACCAGTTTCTTTGTCATAATTCCCTGATATATTTTTTATTTCAAAATCATTAATCTTCTCTCTCAGAAATTCCCTCTTTTTCTGTATAATAACGTAGTAGTTTCCCGTCTGATGCTACTCAAATGTTCTAGTTTTAACTTCATTTTTGCTGCTTTCTTTTCTTTACAAATGTCGGCACATTCCTCATGAAACTTATCCTATCTACATATGTACACACTATTATATGATATATAAAACAGTACACGAGATCTCAGTCGTCCTCAACAATCAACAGTGTAGTTTTGTAGCAGGCCTTTCGAAAACATAAGTTTCATCTTTTGATTTCAGTATGGGGCTCTTCTTTAGAATAATTTACCCTTGATTTTTTAGTTTCTTGTTGTGAATTATAAGTTTTCTTATGTATTTACTAACATTTCTAAATATTTTGAATTTTTTTCAAACAATTTTTATAACTTTATTTTTGATTTTTTTTAAGTATTTATTCAAATACACATATTGTGATGTTGACTTGCTATTTTCTCCGGAGTATATTATATAGTTGGAACCAGTGGGTTATCGATGGTTGCGATTATTAAGGAGTGGAAAAAAGGGCATTTCATGGGATCCACCCTAGGTTAGAGTAATTGAATTAGGTTAAGTGTGGGTTAGTTAGTTAGCTTTCAGGTTCATTGGACAAAGACTTCTGCCAAGTCACTTGCATTTGTATAAATAACATTTTAAATGTGTCTAAATACATAAAAACAAAAAACGATAATAATCTAAACAACAATAATAATTGATATTGTTTCGATGGTGGGTTATCGCTGGCTCTATAAACTCAGGCGCACGCGCACTTATGTTCTATAGGACTTTGAAAATATATCAAGTAAATTAAAGTGGAGAATCCCTTAGTATGGTTTGGTTTCGTCTTCTTCTTCTCTTCTTAAACTTAATTTGTAGGATTTTCATCCCGTTTATTTCCAAAATCACTCCTCGCAGGAAGACATACTGGATGTGCATTCACTGTCTATCCATCTCTTGGCTGGTCTTCCTCTTGTTCTTCTCCCGTCCATTGGTCTATCTTCTTTAGCTCTTTTTTCAAGCCGGTTTTCGTAATATATTTTAAAAATCTTGATAAATAGACAGATTTAAACAAAAACAGCTCACTTTAAAGCCCCTGTTTAAATGGAATATGATAACCGTAGAAACCTGTATTGAAATATAGATAATGATGCCTATTTATCCTCTATGTAACTTTATTTTGAGTACAAATGGATTTCTATGCAGTCAAAGGAACGTTAAACAACAAACGCTTTACATTTTTCACATGGGCTGTGATTTTCAGCATCCATTGTGAGAGTGAAAAAAATAAAACTGCTGCATGTTCCCTATGTTTGCACTTAGCGTCAAAAGACCACTAGACGCTCATGGAAAGGGTGTCATTGGCAGAATGGTAATGAAATATTCATCAGTTCAGTGTAAGTGTGTTACTGCTGAGCTCGCTCGGTCCGAATATTTTTACTCGCAAACTGAGACAAGTCACGATATGTTTCACAGTTAATATCAGTAGCATATTCCATGTTTGCATTTATGTCATTCATAAAATTTGTGACGAATATGATACGGCCCTAATAGTGATTAAGGAATATAAGAAATGAATAAATAATGAAGGAACAGAATATAGTTAAAAATAAATTAAGTTTCATATTGGTAAATAGTTCTCTCAAGAAGCGGTTGAAACCCTAAGTAAAAGAGGTCATAAATATGTAACTCCTCAAATTAGACCTGAAATCCTTAATCTGGGTCTAGCGTTTGGGAGAAATGTCAAACTCCAAATTTACAATCGCGGAAAGCCCAAGCTGGCAAACACGCTCCCTAGCCGTGAGAATAAAATCAAAAGGTAGGTGGTAGTTTAAATAAAATAGTTACGCCCTTGGAGGACATGTGATTGAATATTCTAACCAATCAAAATCAGAGTTAGGGCATAGACCATATATGGGAATAATTGGTCCTGACTTCGATACGGAACTCATGAGGACAAAATGTAAGACACTTATACTCGACACTTAGAAGGAAGAAGATCTTGATTGTATAGTAAAAAATATCTTGTAACAACGATTTTGGACTTAGGGAAAATCTCCCGAACTCATAAGTCATTTGCTAGTCCTCATTAGCGAAATATCGAAGGCCAGGGACGGAAAAGTTTTATTTTCACTGTGTAATGTGAATTGGCAGAGATTAATTAAATAAAATAATTCAAATAATTAGTGATTGTCTGTTCCCACACAATTCTCCTTCCGAACCCGTTATAGATAGGAGTCTCAGCGCTCACCCTGAAACAGGAACCGACTAGCTACCGAGGAAGGGCAAGTAACAATTCACAATTAAATCAAGTGAAACTAAAGTGAGATTACCAGACATATATATAAACGTACCGCCCCAAATTTCATAATTTATACTAACTCACTGGCACTATCAAACCCACATGTGTATGATCGCGCGGACATAACCTTTCCATACATCCCTACCCTGAGCTAATGTTTTACAATTATCCCATGTATAATCTACTTCTTAGAAAAAAATTTGGACCAAAGAGAGATGAACAGACAGGTGAATGGAGGATTCTTCATAAAAATGAACTACATGGTCTTTATAGGAAACCAGATATAATAATAATTAAGTCTCGTAGACTGCGGTGGTCAGGACATTTGGCACGAATGGGGAATGAAAGACGTGCATTGAAGCTTCTTGTAGGAAAACCAGAAGGAAAACGCCCAGTTGGTAGACCAAGATTGAGGTGGGAGAATAACATTAACTATGATTTGAGAGAAGTAGATTATACAGGGAATGATTGGAAATCATTAGCTCAGGATAGGGATAAATGGAGAACATATGTCCGCGCGGCCATGTACTCACGGGTTCGATAGTGCCAGTGAGTTAGTTTATAATCTACTTCCCTCAAATCATGGTTAAGGTTATTTTCTTACCTCATTCTTGGTCTATCAACTGGGCGTTTTCCTTCTGGTTTTCCTACAAAAAGCTTCCATATCATTTTTTCCCATTCCTGCCACATGTCCTGTCCATCCCAGTCTACGAGACTTAACTGTTCTTACCATATCTGGTTTCCTATATAAAGATCATGTAGCTCACTGTTATGTAGTCTTCTCCATTTTTTCTGTCTAATCATCTCCCTTTGGTCCAATAATCTTCCTAAGAACTTTATTCTCAAATACTCGCAATATTTTCTCCTCCCTTAAAGTAACAGTCCGTGTTTCGCATTCCATATAATATGACTGGGAGAAGAACAGTTTTATATATTTTCAGTTTAATGTTTTTTGAGAGAAGTTGGGACAAAATTCCCTGTAATGCTTAATAACATGCATTTCCAGAATTGAGCCTTCTTTAATTTCTTTATGCATCTCATTCCTGTTTGTATTACTGCTCCTATGTATTTGAATTCAGCCACTTCTTCAAAATTGCCCTCATTTGTTATTATATAGCTGTTTTACTATTGTCACGGCTACATAAAAATGAGTAGTCAATATTGTTAGAATGGGTGAAGTGTGAAACGTTTTAACAGTGTTATGAATACATAGAGTATTTTATTTAATTATTTTATAGATTATTTTAATTATTCAAACAAAAGTCTGTTGAAATCAAGTTTTAGACATGACATATTTCAGAACAAAGTTTTCCTTGGCTAACTGTAAAATATCTACATTCTAGACTATGGAATGTTAGTGACTACAGTTAGGGTAACTATAGGTCAAAGCTTAGTATATAACCCTGGGGAAGTTGGGCCCTCGTGTCTGTCTGGTAAAAGTGCTGAGGAGTAAGTCACCGACCATTTTTTAACACATTAGCTAGGATAGTTAGCAATGAGGAAAACATCAAATATTTTAAGACTGTTTTATTCTCAAAGTGTAGGAATTATTACATACTTATTAAAAATGTAGATTAGGGTAGATTTATTATCCCACATCTCCCGTTCTCAAATTCTAAGGAAGTTAGGATCTAGGGTTTCATAATATAAGCTTAGATTAGTTATTTAGGGCTAGACACTTAGGTTTATTTGTAATCATTATTATCTAGAAATAAAATAGTTAAATTTAAGAATCCATTTGTTTATTAAAAACACGTATAACCGTACATCCTCATACTAACGCTCGGCTAGATACTCACGCTACCAGATATTCCAAGTCCCGAAGTTCCTTAAAGCCTAAGAAAACCAGCGGTTCATAATAAACAGTTACATAGGAAAACACTGCGAAATGGTCATTGAGGAGTCCTAGGCGTATTTAGGATAATATTAGGATTGCTCTTAATGAATTGGATATGGGTAATATATCCACACTGTGGTCTCGAGGTAGCGTGCTGCCTTGTCACTCAGCGGGCGGCCCGGTTTCGATTTCCGGTAGGGATAGGCTCCTGGGGTGAGGTTTCTTCGGGGTTTTTCCTCACCTGTATGACAAATGTCTGGAAGCTTAGGGCCCCAACGGTCCCCGAAAATCATCCGGCCATCATCATCATCCTTATCATAATCATCCTTCACCGGTGTGGAAAGCAACGGGAAGCTACCACACCTATAATTCCCTAGTAAAGCTGCAAAGCACAGAATAAAAATGCTATGCTTGCAGTGAAGGACCTGCCCTCGGACAGAATTACTATGGATGGATGGATGGATGGATGGGTAATATGCACTGGTTTCAGTTGGCCGGGATTAGAATCAATGGAGAGCCTTAGTACACGAGCTAATGATCATCTTTATATATAAAAATAAGTGTAAGTTTGCCTGTCTGTTTGTCCTTTATGGACTCGAAAAAGGTTTTGATTTAAATGGATCTTTCGCCATCATTTACAGAATATTTCTGGGACAATTAAAGAATGTAACATATTAGTGAACGTGATGAAGGGCCGCAGCTAAATAAAAAAGTGCATCGTTGCAATAAAAGTCAGTTTTTGGTCGCTTAAATGACTTACGCTGCCTAAAACATAACCATCCATCCATCCATCCAAAGTAATTCTGCCCGAGGGCAGGTCCTTCACTGCAATCATAGCATTTTAATGCTACACTTTGCAACTTTACTAGGGAATTATAGGTGTGGTAGCTTCCCGTTACTTTCCAAACCGGTGAAGGATGATTATGATAATGATAAGTATGATGATGATGGTCGGATGGTTTTCGGGGACCGTTGGGCCCTACGCTTCCTGACATTTGTCTTACAGGTGAGGAAAAACCCCGATGAAACCTCACCCATAAAAACTGTCCCGACCGGGCATCGAACCCGGGCCCGCTGCGTGACAAGGCAGTACGCTACCTCGAGACCACAGCAGTGGACTGAAGCATAACAAGTGCACCAAATTAATGTATACAGAATTTATATCTAAAAACAAATTCTACCAAAAAATCCGCGAAAGTATGTCTATATTTTATGGATAACTCACAATAACCATTTTTGTTTTTGGGCTTACTGATGCCAAGAAGATTGGGATAATTAGATATCCGGGCAATGCTAGATGAGTATCAAACAATAAATACGATATAAATGTATAATTACTTTTCTTTTTACTCATTCAACTAAATATAAAAACACGTTTAACTTATATAGGCGTAGTAGTACACGCCTAGTATTAGCCGTAGGTCATATAGCTAACAGTAGATCTGATGTCCAAACGAAATTGAACTCTCTTCTCCAGCAGCACCTTCACTACACAATGTAAACTTCCCTACACTACAATACGACATAACACCAACTACTGAAACCGAAAACACCAAGACAAACACCAACAACAACAACAATAAACTCACCGACTTACTATAAATTGTATTGAAACTATTACAGAAACTACTGCAAAACCCACAACTACTAACTACAGCAATGAATATACTGCCAAGAATGACAAACACACAAGGACCGTACGTAATCCCATGACAAAGCTACAGCAAGACTTCATCATTCAAGAGAAACAAGAGGGCTGTAAACTACAGAAATATATCATTTTCTCATTCATCATCACTTAAAACGCTCTAGGAAAGAACAAAAAATGGGAGAGCACCAGGACCAGGAAATATTCAGATGGAACTCCTAGAACATGGAGGAGATATTTTAGTAATATTTTTAACAAAACTTTTTAATAAAATTGAAATTGGAGACGATATCCCAGAAGACTGGAATGTATCGTACATTACTCCTATTTTTAAAAAAGGTGATAAAAAACTGTGTTCCAATTATAGAGGTATAAGCGTTTTACCTTCAACAGCTAGGATTTTAGTAAAATTATAAATTTTAAACTTAAGGAGATAAAAGATAACTTAAGAGAAGAACAATGTAGATTCCGGAGTGGAAGATCATGTATTGATAATAGTTTCTGTATTAGACAATTACAAGAGAAAATCCTAGCAAAAAATAAAGAACTACATATGACCTTTATTGATTTAGAGATGGCATATGATAGTGTACCTCGACAATTGTTATGGACGGCAATGAGAAATCTGAATATCTGTGATAAATGGATTAATATTGTTAGGAGGATCTATAGTAATACAAAAGCTAAAGTAAAAATACAGAATACTTTAACAGAGGAATTCACAGTGAATAAAGGCCTTAAGCAGCGATGCAGTTTATCACCAATTCTTTTTAACATTTATTTAGACCAGGCTCTTAACTTGTGGTATAAAAAATGTTCTGAAATGGGTATTCCTATAGGAGGAAAAGTACTGCATTCATTGTTGTTTGCAGATGATCAAATAATTTTTGCAGGGGATGAAGATCATATGAAGTATATGATAAATAAACTAATGGAAGAATATAAAAAATGGGGACTGAATATAAATTTACAGAAAACAGAATATATGTGTATGGGAAAGGATGTGGATGACCTCATACTTGAAACAGGGAACAGTGTGAATTTTTTAAATATCTTGGGTCAATAATTACAAGTTTTGGTACCTGTGAGAGAGATGTACAGACTAAAATTGCAATGGCAAAAAATGCAACTAAGACATTACATGGAATAATTTGGAATAAAAATATTACAATGGAAACTAAAATGAAAATTTATAAGTGCATAATACAGAATATTTTGTCATATGGAAGTGAAACTTGGTCTTTGACGGAATTACAAAAGAACAAAATTAGAACAGTTGAATTTGATTATTTTAGAAGAAGCCTCCAAAAAACAAGACAGGATAAAATAAGAAATGAATTCCTTTGGAGAGAAATGAATGTCACCACATCTGTTGTTAAGAGGATTGAAAATCAAACACTTAAATGGTATGGCCATGTACGAAGAATGGAAAATGAAAGATGGCCAAAAAATATATACCAATGGTCACCCCCTGGAAGAAATAAACGTGGCAGACCAAGATGGAAATGGAAAACCTACGTCAGAACTATAATGGATGATCGGAATTTGGAAGAGGGAGATTGGAATGATAGAGATAAATGGAAACTGAAGACGGCGCACCTACTCGTATAAGTGGGGGAAAGCCGAAGAAGAAGAAGAAGGAAAGGACACACTCTTGGAGCAACACAATACAAACACACATTAGTCCATCACCAAAAGATATGGGTCTTGACGCCAAACTGGACATCGATACTGTAACAAATATGAATATTCCTGCATGGCTTTCAGAACATTATGTCATTTTTCGTTGAAGAAAACAACATTTTCTGCGTGATAGTGCGTTTTGTCATACTTACAGCAATGGCGACCATGACTAAAAGTTCAACTTTCTACATTTCGGGATTGCCAACCTAAATAACTATACTGTAATATTATATTTACACTCACGTGCGGGAAGTAAAATCACTGCATTCTATTTATACTATGTACAATGTACATACAAAAAATATCCAAAGGTAGTGTTAATATCAGTATATGAAACACGTCACTGCATTTTAAATGAACTGAACTTATTTGAAACAATATAAAACAATAAATACGTACTTCCCGCCATTTATCATTAATAATGGTCTCACGGCCTCCTGTACTTTCAACTAGTAAACATTGCCCACACTGTTAACGTTACTCAATTTTATAATGAACGCACATATTTCCAAAAAGGATATTATTTTACTATTACTTATTATTTTGAAAACACCATCGCGCAAAAAATAATGTACAACGCATGTGTGTGAAGTGTTTTACAGAACCTCGGAAATTAAAAATCTCGCTATCGTTCAGTTTTTAAACATTCTCCTCGATTCTGTAAATACCACTTCACAACCTTGTATCGTAATATACTATTTTACTTGTCTGACAAGGACAGGGGCTCTATAATGGTTTAATTTTCTTGGGGAAAATAAATCAATGGTGACAATATAATAATTTAAAAACGTTTTTCTTGTTTTTTGTTATATGATTTATTGTAATTGTAATTATATTATAAACAGGCGAATAAGTCTTGCCTAATTCCAAAAATTTGCAATTATTGATAATTGCAAGCTAGAGATATTCCAACTTAAATTCTACCCCCCTTAAAGATAAAACTTTTCAAGAAATTTGAGACCAACCGGAACCTTTGGAAGGTAACTTAAAATGTTCCTATAATATATGTGTCATTATTATAATATCTATAATGGTTCCGGTTGGCCTCAAATTTCTTGAAAAGTTTTATCTTTAAGGGGGGTAGAATTTAAGTTGGAATATATCTAACTTGCAATTATCAATAATTGCAAATTTTAAATAATCCTTCAAAAAACGTGTATTATAATATGGCAACAATGGCATAATGGTGAACTTTAGCCTCTCTTTTGTTAAGAGTTGCCAGACCATGTTAATTTAGTTACGCTCATTTGTCCATATATCTTAATATATAAAAATTACGTGTTACGTTGTTTGTCCGCAATGTAATCCTGAACTACTGAACCGATTTTAATAAAATATTGCACACTGTGTGCAGTTTGATACAACTTGAGACTTAGGGAAGTTTATAACTAAATTTATAGTCGCATTATTTTTATTGCAAATTATTTGTTTATTATTTAACAAATAGTTATAATTATCTGTGAGTTCCATACGATTCCTACAGATGGCCGTGTAAGGTAATTGGTTTATTATTTAACCAGGTGGCTGTGCTTTTTGTTGCAACCGCGAATTTCAATTGAATTACAAATATTGAATATTTCATAATTTAAGTGTGTTTGTGTTTATTTTATTTTCAATATATTTTATTGATTATATTAATTTCGTGTGTAAGTATTAGTTTTAAGTCATCTGGCTGAAATTCAGCAACTTAATTTAAATTTAACTGGACCGACAAGAGACATTGAACAAAATGGCGAATCAGTTCTAGAGACCATGAATGATAAGATATCAAGTGAATTTCCGCAAATTGGTATAGGCCTATGTGACATAAATCTTACATTTAAGAAGAATGTTAATTTAAAAACATATGAAGGTCCTAAGGAACGGAATAACAGAACTGTAAGTAAGTTTGTTAGTTATAATAATATGCCTAATTTTACAGAAACAATCTCCATGCCTCAATTAAATGAAAAACAAGATGACTATAATATATCACAAGATGATATTACTATACAGAGACTTCTTGATGATGATGAGAATCCAAACAGCCAACAAGTTCGTAGAAAAAAACGAAAGTATAAAGAAATCAGCAAGCTTCCTCAAAATATTCCATCAATAAATGTATATAATCCTTATGATGTACTTATGGATGGTACTGAGAATGCAGACAACACAAATTCATCTCAATCAACAAAACCACTTCCACATAAACCACCACCCATATTTATACCGGGTGTAGTTAACGTACCAGAACTAAAAAATTGTGTAAAACAAAAACTTTCTGATTTAGATTTCTCACTTAGTTTACTACAACATAATTTAACGTATACCTTAGCCACAGCAACACGTGGCCGGCACTTCTATATATATATATATATATATATATAACAAAGTCGGATTAGTTACACTATTTATAGCTCAAGAACGGATGGACCGATTTTTATGATCTTTGATTTGTTGGATTTGTTTCCGCCCCGAATAGCAAATAACTATTAAAACATCGAAAAAATTAACGTAAAAATATTTAAAGGCGATACGACGTTCGCCGGGCCAGCTAGTATGTATATATATATATATATATATATATATCTTGAATGGATTGCGGTTAACATACAGGCATAATAAGACATCTAGCAGGCAAGTAAGGTATTACTAGGACGATGAAGTCGGTAAACGTTGCTTATAGGCATTTCTATTCAGGCTTAAGAATATTTTACGAGCCTGAAAATCTCCAGACTCGGGATCCACGGCTTAAAACCATGCGAAGAACCAATCATGAATTTTTATATATAATGATTCAGAAGTAAAATTGTACTTGACAATACAATTTTGGAGTAGATGAATAATTTTACATATCTAGGATGCAATATTTCATATGAAGAAGGAAAGTTTGTAAATGCACAAATATATATTTTTAAAGAATTTTAGGGTTAATAAAGTCTATCTTCAAGCCACAGTTAGTCCAAAAACATTCAAGACTAAAAGTGTATAAAACTCTGGCCCTTCCAACTCTTTTGTATGGTAGCGAAGTATGGATGTTGAAACAGAAGGATATACACAGACTTAGATCTGCTGAAATTAAATACCTTCGGAGGATTGCAGGATACACACTACTAGATCACAAAAAATGAAGACATCTTAGAAGAATTACACATGGAATCTTTAGAAAACAAAATGTCTGATTATAAGTCAAGATGGATGCAACATGTTCATCGAATGGAAGATCACAGGATACCCAAACAAATGTTATGATATCAACCTGCAGGAAGAAGAAAACTAGGACGTCCACTCAAAAGTCATCTGGATGGTGTTTCCCTTGATGCCGAAACAGGTCAACAAATGGCCTAAATTCGTGAATGTACTATGATGATGATGATGATGAAAGATTATTACTTTTTTATTTAGGAGATAATAGTTGATAATCAGGAAATCGCCTACAACAAAGAACGTGCTACTTCTGCAGTGATTATTTTTTTCTCCCATTGCGTTTGATCCTGCGTGTTCATCAACAAATCCCCGCTTTTAGAATTTGTATCACATAAATTTGGTGGACGGATATATTGGCGTCGTTTAAACAACCTCAACTTCACATAAAGAAGAAGCGCTCATGTACAGAATTAACCCGGAGTTGTCGGTTAACCACACAACTAAAATTCTAACCGTGTCAAATTATTGACCACGGAGAGGCCCTGGCTGCGAGCCAATCGATGAGATGCTGATACGAACTCCCTGGTTAGCCACAGGCATAACTACGTGTCAAACTGTACAGATTTCACGTTACCATCCGAGT